>JAKTTA010000001.1:0-57828 GCA_030580415.1 Citeromyces nyonsensis
GTTCTGATACCGATCAAGACCTAAATGAGATTAGTAGTGATAAAAGATAGAGGGTGAGAATGATCGAAGAAGGCTTTTAACCCCTCCTCTTACTTTTAATTCAATTACTGGAGTGATCGTGATTGCGTAAGAAAAACGAAAGTCTTGTCTTCAGCGTTCGTTGTTATCTGAAGGAAAAACAAGTTGCATAAGGTTTCCTTACGAAGATTGCAAGACTGGACCGACAAAACAAGCTCCTTAAAGCGTTGTGAAGAATGCCTGGAATTCACTGTTTTGAAAGGGAAGTTTCCAGTAGACGTGCAACAGAGTTTCAGAACTGCGACAGAAACTCTTTGTTGCAGTTGAGAGAAGAGCTCATTCGGTTGACAGACTCCATTCTGGAGAGACAGAAGGACATTCAGCAGCTGGAGGTGCTTCAAGCGGAAATAAAAGACAGAGTGTCAGAACAGCTGGTGCGGATGGACAGTCTAAAGCAGGACATCGAATTGAAGAGGGCCCAGATGGCAAAACTGAAGGTTTTCGACAGAGAAGACATATTCAACATGAAGGAAAAGTTTAGTGAGATGCTGAAGGCAAAACAAATCACCGATTTCAAGGTGAATTTTCCTCTTGCACATTTTGAGTTTGACCGCTCAATTAGAACTATAATTGATCTGAAGACCGGTATGGGCTCCACGAACATGGACATGTTGCAGAAAGGCGCATCCAGAGGCGGTGCAATATTGATAAAGTTTCTTCAAGAGGGCTTTGACGTGGAGTCAAAAGGCAGCACAGGTAGGGAGTACATGCGTAAAGTGCTGCAGCTTCATCAAGACTCCATGAGAGTGACCCAGCAATTCCGGCTTTTGGAATTGAAATACCCTGTTACTGTGACACGACAGGGATCTGATCTTAACATTTCAGCCAAGCTGGTAAAGAAGCCGAGCCCCCAAAACAAGAGTATAGCGAGCTGGACCGTTTCACAAGATAGCATAAAGAAGGGAATTCTCAGTGGACCGATATCGGTGAAGGTGATAAAGTATGGGTCACGTGAAGTGTCAGAAGATTCAAGCTTGGATATCGATTTTATGAATTCAGTAACCATTTGATGAGTGAGACTTTGTGAGACGTTTTTCACAAAGAGCCAGGTGCATTTGATACAGGAAGAGAACACATTACATGCGTATTCAAAAAGAAACAGATAGAAAATTTGTAGGTGCAAAATAAAATTGTCATCTCGATTTGTAGACGCAAAGTGTCATCAAACATCCTTGCACACGGTCTGGGATCGCCTATCTTTAAAAGTATAGCTTCTCAGCTTACGCCTCGTGGAAAAGTTTCCTGTATAAAAGCCAAGCCCTCCCATCAGTCGTCCTCGATAGCACTGTACAAAACCTGAGTGACAAACTTCATGCTATACCTGTGAATAAGACTGACAGAGAGCACACCATTCTTCATGTTTGACGTGATCAAATGGTTGAGAATCACGTGATTGGGGCGATTCAACTTTGTAATAGACCGCGTAGAAGAGTCAGAGTGCTTCAGAGGAGGTCTTTTGGTATTAAACTTGTCCATAGTCATCATGCTGTTCAGATGCACATAGTGAGGGTTTTTACTTGATCCTGGTCTTTCGTTGAGCAAGCTGGAATCGAGATAGGGGGGCAACTGGGGCGGTGGTGCAAAATTGAGGTCTTTCAAATAAGTGTTGTAATCTTTGTATGGGTCATTTTCGTCAAACCCATAAGTTTGAATATGTTCATCCAAGTCATCGTCGTATGGGTTCTTATAAGGGTAAACCAGTTTATCTGGATCGTACAAACTGGGAATTTCGGTTGTGTAGTCGTTGTCGTTGATGTCGGTATTGGAAAGTGTTTTCTGCAACTCGCTCATGGGAGTAAGCTGGCATTCGTCTCTTTTAAAGCTGCCCAAAGAGGCTGTCTTTTGATGCAGAACCTTATTTTCCAGAGCACCGGCTTCCATCACGGTGATATCATGACGATCTTGGGAAACCTCGGTATGGATATCCTCTTTGCAAACCTCAAACCAGTTGACAATCTTTCCAGAAGACTCTGTCGCTTTGGGCAGAGAGTCGCTAACCTTCACCTCTGTGCCAACGATAAACTGCACTTTATGGATCCCTGCAGGCAGGTTGATTACGAGTTCGTACTCGTGATCATGCACCTTTGACATTGCCAGCCTGTGGTTCCAATTGTCAAAGTCTCCAATCAGATAGACGTGCTTTTCCGGAGAAACTTCCTCCTTTCGACATTCCCACTTTATCATCACAGCACACGTCTCACATGACAAGGAGCTGTCGCCGTCTGTCCAATCGAAAACCTGTCCAATGCCCTCTTCTGAGAGATTGACGGTTCTGAGAGTTTTAGCCAAAACACCGCGATCCTCAATAATCTGATCCCCATCTTTCAAATTCCCCACCAGACCCTGCGAAGCGTCTTCGTCTTCTTCCTCGCTTAAACTGGAAGAGACACACGAACTCTGAGACTTTTCCTCCCTTGTATCGCGGATGTCAAACTGCTGAGAGTCTTGAACCATCCCATGCACATTGGGATGCGAAACGTGTTCTGTAGAAGTCTTTTCACTGGGCCTGCGTTTAAGACGCGGCTTGACAGAGAGAGACTTGTTTCTCGCCTTGTGGCTGCCGTTAGAAGTTGTGTTTCCCATGTGGTGTAAAAGCAGTTGCGTAGCACATCCTCACATCTTGCATAAGCGCCGCGCGGGGAGACTAACAGTATTACGTAGGATGTGCATAAACGTCTTTATTATGGGAGAAAGTGGGAGCGGTTCTATCGGAGCCAAAACTGCTGAGCTTGATTCAACTGAAGTCTTTTAATCTTTAAGAAATAGAGAACGAAGACTGCAAAGGAAGACTGCCATTTTCCGCGTGCACTGAATGGTCCAGAACAGAAGATCTTCGTTCGAGGCGTAATGATTTACCTACCATATGCGCGTCATTTCTCTATCATAGCTACGTCATAGTGACGCGTTGTTGAGATGTATCCTCTGTACTAGTCTAAGGATGGAATCACCATTTGGTGTAAGTTCTTAAAGAAACTGGTTATTTAGCAAAAATAGTAGACATGGATGTTGTATAGGAGGAAAAGTTTGGTGGAGGATTCACTTGTGTAGGCTGGATAAAATTTCTAAAGATGTGGACCCCTGCCTGCTTGTACATACCACCTCTTTCTTGAGTCAAAGCAGCTCTCAGAAGAAGCAAATTCGAAACAAAGAGGCAAAACTTGTAATTGACAAGGGCTTGCGAGATATTTACCCACCCTGGATGTCGTGGTTTTCGTTAAGAATTGAGCTATGACTGTCCGTGGTATGACATCACCTTGCCAGCTGCTGGATCAAGTGTGCAATAGTAACAAAGTTGATGACAACGCTGAAGCAGGCACTTTTAATCCTCCCTTTGCGCTTTGATCAATCTCCGAGGTTGTCACTTGAGACCATAGAGAGGAAAGAGTTTTGTCTCCTGCTTTTGTCTCGAAAGATTGATCGTGTGTAGAAATTGCAATTTGAAAGGAACTTATCTGGACGATGGTGACTGCTGATGAAGATCGATATTAGAAAACCAAGACGCTAGAAGAGGATTTGTCTCTTACAACCCCGTTGTCCCTGAGAGAGCTGGAACTTTTGCGGACATGCCCCGTCGTTGCGAGGTGTGATCAATTCCTCACAGTCCATTGGGTAAAGGCCTTCAGCTCTGTTGTCAGGTCAGATTATGATTTTGAATCAAATGAACTGAATTTGATCAACTGTCAGAGTTACTATAAATTTCTGCGGCGCTGTGCATCTGTAAGTTGGACAGCCAGGTATTGTTAAAGATCAAATACCAGCAATTTAACAGACAGCCATTAGAAAACAGTCGAGCAAGCCTTAAGCGCTATGTGGCGGGAAGAGCAGATTGTTCTATGGCAACCATATCAACGGTGTTATGAAGGAAGGTAAGGCGTCTATGAGGCCAGTCTAAACCATTTGCATTGATGACTATTTCCCAGTATTGCAACCCGAGAATAGCCGGCTTAACGAGAATGGCAAGGCAAAGTAAAGATCACTCAGGAAGGTGAAACTTTTACCTCAAGCGGAAATTATCAGTACATTTAACTAGCGCAGCGCAGATGAAACGTTCTCAAGCTCTTAAAGACAGACCTTACAAGTCTTGAGATTTCAAGATTCTCGTCAACCAAGCACTCTTCAAATAAAATCGCTCTGTCCACCATGAATATCCTTACACCAAGACCCTTTTTTGGTGGAACAATCAAAATAGCGTCACCCCTCGGATGTCCTTGCAGGAGTTCTCCTTTGATTCTATGCTCTCCCTCTCTATTGCGTATCTGTCCGCTCGTATGCCACTTCAACGCTCATATAGCTGACAAGTTGAATCGTTCGACACTGTCTAGTGATATCTTATCAGGACGATCGTAGTCCTCTACTGATCCATTTGTCCTTAACGACTCTACGTCTGAAGCGAAATCCAATCCATTCAAGTCTCTTGACTTTTCCCACGAGTCAGGACTGGAACGCCTGGCAGCACTTTCTACCGAGAAGTCTTTTTCTACGAAACGAGACATCCGACAACCCATGCTGCACTCTCTAAGAAGACGTACACGAGACCGTTAAAATCCAAAACCAATTTTAATCGTGTCGTTATCCTTCTACGAATGCATGTCAAATCAACAACTTCACCACGTCAGGAACCAAACTAAACAGAAGACCCTCAGTCTCCAACTACGCAAAATCAAAAGTATTCTTTTTATGCATGCTTTAACTAGTCCGAAAATTGGCCAAATGATTTACGCTTGATGGCGGTTGGCGTTTCTGGTCTTTTCCTTTTCATTACCGGCTTGTTGTTACCTGCGTTATGCATCCTTTCAGCGTGTCGTCTCTCCCTCCGTAATCTGCCTTGCATCATATAGTAACTTGCCCTTCTAACAACTTTTTCTAGAATGTCCTTGGAGTAGCCATAGTTGTATCTTTCTTGTACGATGGCGAACAATGCGCCAATGAGTTTCTCGCGCTCGTCTGACTTTGTGTCTCTGACCCAGGTTCTGAGGCCCAGCTCAAACCCCAGTTCGTCCTTCAAGATTTTCAAAATTTGACTCTCTCGGTTAGCTGTCTCCCTTTGGTCGTGCTCCAGATCTAGTACTTTGGATAGATCCTGCAAAGAGAGACGAGAATCGGATATGCGGCGCTCCCCGCCGTACATACTACCGCTACTGACACTTGCGGTTACCGTGTGGGACAGAGGCTGTGGCAGAGGACTTTTGTTAGTGAGGTCTGGTGGAGAGCAGACCCTTGTGGGCTTGTACAGGTCTGTTTCAATCATAAAAGGCGGAGTTATTACATCACCATGTTGGTCCGGTTCAGGCTTGAAAATCGCCAGTCCCTCAAAGGAGAATGTGTCAGCCATAGAAGGAGAATCATCTATAGCTTTGCCTACCGCGATATCTCCGTCTAGCAGCTTGAAATTTTTATCCCACTCGTCGTTCTGGCTGTGACTGTGGGATATCGCCGTATCCAGTGTCTCCAAAGAGGACCCAACCACCGTTGTACCTGCCAAGCTGTATAGTCCATCAAAGGGGTCATCCACGCTGAAGGCTCCATTATCGTAATCACTGATAGGCGATTCTGTCCAGCTGGAAACTTCTGGCTTTGTTTGTGGGTCATGTTGGAAGAAATATTGTGGTTTTATATCTTCACGGCTTTCCATAGAAAACATCTTTATGGACCCTTGATGTATTTGTACTCTTCTTTCCGTTGGTGTTAATCTAATTTTAGTGGGAACACGAGCGGCATCGATAAGCCAGTAATCACGCATAACCTGATGTCCCAAACGGGAAACTGTATGCAAGTCATGCATATAACAAGTTTTACGTGCATGAACCTCGGATTATTATGGCAATAAGTTTCCTTGCGTGAAGGGGGAATCTATCCTCAGTAAGCTCTTCAGCGTGCGGCCTTGTTTTTTATCCCTTGATGCGTTTTTGTCAATCCTGCTTTAGCAAACTCTGCATCTCGCACGTGCGTCCCGACATACAGGTCGCTCGTTTCAGATGGAGATGGCGAGCACTGAAATTTTTTTAAACCTTGAATAACTAAGGGAAATCACACCTGAGGTCGTCAAGTGACGCGAATAAAGTTGACCGAGGATAATACCAGCTTTACATACGTAGCCGAGCGGCCGAAAAACCGCTCGTTGATGTACGGGTGACCCTTGACTCTTCTTTTTTCAGGGAGAAACACTGTCCTTATAATGTGCCGAGACTGGGTTTGGCGGAAGCCGAGTGTGAGGCATAGGGGATCGTTAAGCAGTTTGTGGTATACTTGCATTATGAATTCTGGTGCACTTTTCTTTCAATACCCCTGTAGATTATAGGTTGGCAAGAGACGTCACCATTTGAGGAGGATGCCTTACGTCAGAGCTTTGTATCTTTTGCGACATACACTAGGCTTTTTCACGTCACGGTCAGAAACTACACTCGCAACCGCAGATATCTTAAAGTGAAACCAGAATCCAGATGCTTCGCCTGCCTTTTTTGCCTGCTTTTTTGCCTGCCTTTTTTGCCTTTGCCTTTTTGCTACTTCTACTACACCACCTCATCCTTCAACCCAAATTATAAACAAGAGAAAGACATACCTCCTCTTCAGCCCAAGTCCACATCCGTACACCACGTGGGGAAATACGTGGGAGGAATTAAAGTCTACTGATCAACCGCAAATAGACATGAAGTCGACTCCTCGTTTCAAGACTACAAACCCTTTCAACCCACAGGACACAGATGTAAAGGCTGTATTTCTGGCACAGTTTGATGTCACCTCAGGATACAAAGTTGTGTGGTCAGCTCAGAAGGAAGACGCCATTTCTCTTGATGGGGTAGAATTCAAAAGCTTCCCCAGTGGACTTCATTCCGTTGCCAGTGATGTGGTGCTGTTTGTTCACCCGAAGAACAAGCAGGGAGAGTTACTGTACGGTCTTTCGGTCTACCAGCAGAATGGGCTCGAGGAATTCGCCAGTTCCCGGAGCCAAGTAAAGATGTTTTCTCTGGGAATTTTGGTGCAGCCCAAAGGTGTCGACTGGAAGCCAAGTGCCTTCAGTTGTACATGGAAATATCTTCCTGCTATGGAGAGTCTATTATCGCAATGGCTAGAATCGGACCAAGACTATCAGGTTTTCGAGCAACTCCTCGCACCGATACACTCTTCCAATTCCACGTCTCACTATGATCACATGATACTGGGACTAGCCCCGCTGGCAGAGACTTTGGGCCCTCTGCTTGTGACTTCATGGAGACTTGCCTTGCTCAGGAAGAAGATGATTTTTTGCTACTCAGACTCGATAGAAAGCCTCGCAGTGGCGTGTTATTGTATTTCTGTTCTCTCCGCAGTTCCGCAAGATCTGAAAGGAGAAGTCAAGCTCGGCGGATGCGAATGCTGGGATCGCCTGCAGACAATCTCTTGCCTGTATAATGTTGGAATAAGCGACATCGATATGCTGGATGGTTTGATAAAGCAGCAGCAGCATTCGGGATTTGTAGCCTCCACAACAGACAGTATCATTCTCGACAAGGGGCGGCTATATGATTTTGTCATTGATCTGAGTTCAGATAAGCCTTTCATCAAGAATACCCAAGGCAAAACCATAAAGGCTACACAGAGGGACTTGTCAGTATTCAAGTCGATGCAACGGGAATTTCAGCTCTCCATTCCAGACTCGTGGAAAAGCTCAACAGAGGCAATGTCGTGGCGACAGCTATTCTGGAACGGTTTCAAGTGGTGGGCAAGCGCAGGCGAAGAGACACCTGTTAGTAGGCTGGAAGAGGTGAGGGAAGTGCTGCAGGATGGAACCAAGTTGGAAGACGACTTTTTGTCTGTCACCAACACCGTCATCTCAATGATTGGGTGTTTCCAGAAAATGACAACCAGGCTTTTCTCTGCCGTGGTTGATCTCATCAACAACACAGATGAGGGCGAAACTGCCTTCCACAAGCCTACTATATGGGTTCAGCCAAGCGATCTAGATGAAATGGGGCTGGATCCCTACTGTAGTCAGGATAGGGAATTTGTTGTTGATTTTATCGCGATATGGTTTGAAAGAGAAGCCAAAGTTGGCACTTGTGTAACCAACCTGTGCTGCTAACGACTATGTGCTTCTTTTCTAACTATATAATCATCCACACAGCACCACTGATAAACACCAACAGAACAACGCTGGTGAGAATTCCAGCTCCAACACGGTCCTTTTGCTTGACTTTGATCTCGTTTGTATCGATACCGTCTGTTGCTCCCATTCCTGCACTACTGTCTCCCCTGGAAGTACCGCCGGAATCTTCAGTGTATGGGGCGGGAGCCTGGAACGCGAGTAAATTTTGAACCGCTTCAAGAGAGGCAATCTGTTCTCCTAAACCGTAAAGTCCGTCCCATCCGTCTATTGCCCAATTCTGACCACAAGTAACACCGTCTGTACCGCCAGAACACGATCTGGCCACACCTTCTGCAGTGGGCTCCAGGATGTTCAAGACATCTTGCTGAAGATCGGGCACCATGATTCCCGTAAGACCGAGGCATCTCGAGAAGATAGACCGGAAAGAGCGCTGATCGTTATTGCACGTTCTGGTGTGCATACACTGCGGCTCAAACAGAATGGAGTTGTTGAGGAAGAAGTCAGCAGCATTCAATAGGTCTGTAGCTCTCACCTTCCATTCTTCCTCTTCGGTGTAGTTGTATAGGTACGCGGCTCCAGCCATATACAGTCCGAGATTATAACTCCAGCGGGACTGGTCGAGATCTGTGCAATTATCACCGACAGACGCTCCATCATACACATCATAAGTGTCTCCGTTAAGCCCGATGTACCCAACACCAACTGTCCAGTCCCACACCTGCGTAGCGACATCTGCATACGTGTCGTTGGCAGTGTACCTTGCTAGTCTGGCAGCAATGTGGAATAAACACCCGTTGGAGATTGTATTTTTGTAGTCATAACCCGAATTCCAGGTAAAGATTTGCCACCGCAACCCGCCTCCACAGTTACCTGTGTCCCATCTGGCCCACATCGAGTTGTAGGCTGCCTGCACCATGGCGGTCCAAGACGGGGTATCTCCCGTAGGTTGAGTGAAATTTCTCTCGGCCGCAGCCATCGCAACGAAAACCCAGAATCCTTGGTCATCGTTTCCCTCCGTCAAAGACTGATTGGCAGGAATGAAATTGTAATCATCTCCCGTCTGGGCAAGCATCCCATCATACAAGATATCAGCATACGTATCGTTGTCGCAGTAGAACCAGTAGTCTAGAAGTGAGCCAAAAGCTTCACCAGCTTCCCACCAGTAGTAAGGTGGAGAAAACATACCAACCACACCACCATACTTGGTTCCGTCATAGTAATTCATGGTTCCGTCTTGAATAACTGCACCCGCCGCGCATATCGAATCTTTGGAGGATGTGTCTAGCTCCAGACCAAACACAACCCCAACCAGCAAAAGTAGATGCAAAATTATCACCATCGCATCAAAATTCCTACTCTGTCTATTTATAAGGTGCACTGCCTGTGGTGTACGGAGGGAGGGCCAAGCCAATGTCTTCAAGAGACTTTACTACTAAATAGTTTTCCTCCACAAACTCAAACTTCTTTTCCTTTTTCAAGTAATTGCTCATTTCATTTCGGTCAATCAAAATAGCATTGAGCCCAGCGTTTATCGCGCCCTTGACGTCTTTTTCCAAATCGTCTCCTACATGCCAAGCCCTTTTCCGCAAAGCGTCTTTGTCGCATGTCATTTTCTCGCTCTCCCAGACGGCATCAATCAGTTTATCGAAAAATTCTTTAGAGGGCTTTTCACAGTCCACGTTGTAAGATAGAATAATGGTTTTGAAGTACTGGTTGAGGTTCATGGAATTGGAGATCAAATTGAAAACTCGACTATCTGCGTTACTCGCAACGGCAGTAATCACGCCAGTCTTCTTGAGATGGTCTAGAGTGGGTACCACGTCATCGTAGAGCTTGTAGGCTTGAGCTGAAGCAAAGTGCTTTATTAGGTGATCCACCAATTCTTGTGGTGGAGAGACTGATGTTGTGAACACGCTTTTCAAAAAACGATCCCAAAACTGTTCGATGGTCCAATTTACCGATTTCCCATAGTTGGGATATTTTTCTTCAAAATCACGAAAAGTGGCGGTGAATCGTTGTTTCACCTCACTGATCTCCATGTGAACACCGAATGACGCTGCATTGTCATAATATTGTTTGAAAATGGGATCACGAGGTGTGTAGAGACAGTCATAGGCATCAAAAGAGATCAAAAGTGGAGGCAATGGCATTCTTTTACTTGAAAAATGCCTTATCAATCTCATAACTAATGGTGTGGGGATGTATTTTCACAGTCATTTTTTTTTTCCGGGAGAATGTATTAAACTATTAGTAAAAAAAAAAAAAAAATCAATAATTGCGCGGAGTAAAGGGAAAATGCTTTACGCACGTCTAACACTGGTATCGAAATACCCTGTTAGAGAGTGTAGGACAGTTTATCATTTGTCCCCTTATATACTTCAACTTATAAAAATGATCTGTTCAGATCAAGTTCTCAAAAAAAGTGCGATCTAGATCAGATCGCGACCTGGTGAACACTGATGTAATCAAACAGGAGAATTACTTCTTGTCTTATGAGGGCCAGAACCACATTGTGAGTAAACTTGTACAAAGCACATGTAGATGATCTTCAAAAAATATCAGTATACTTTTCTATCTTCCAGTCGAAAAACAGAAATAGTTTTTGTGTGAGGATGTGAATGCCGAGAGCTTCATGTATAACTAGTGCTTTTGAGAAAAGGGCATCTCAAAATAGTTGGATCTCAGAAGTCTCACTTAAGCCATGTAAATAAAAGTAGGCTGCTCCACTGAAGAGGTATCATCACCCGTTGTTTTTGGCTGATATCGATACTTGCGTCTCTGGATATACCGTTGTCTCCCAAAATATCTGTTATTATGACAAAATAAAGGTGTACTTAGATCGAATTTAGTGCTATTCCCACCTTTAGGAGATTGTTTTTCAGCTCAGCCCAAACAATAGCAGCATCGTGATTTAATGGTTTCAACACTTTAAGACGCATGTTCTTGTCCTAGGCTTTATAGCCGAGCTCCTCGTCTAGCTATAATCACAGTGGATGTAGAGTTGATCGACAAATTAGATGGTATAACCCAATTCAGGTAAAACCTTTGATTTGGTGCTATAGCTTCAAACCTGGTATCTGGTAGCAATCATGTTCAGGTTGATCAGTGTTGACCGAGTTTGGATGACGGCTATTAAAAAGTGCGCATAGTCGACCATCATTCTAAGTCAGTCTGTTTCAGGAAAATTGCCTTTCAGCTGCTTACGAGTACGCATTTAAGAGACTTTGCCATGCGTTCCAGATGGTGCTGCCAACCAGCCTAGTTTTTGCATGGAGACGCGGTTTCCAGCTCAACCCTGGTATCGAATTTATATTATTGTCTCAACAGGATCGCGATATTCAGCATTTATATCTTTTATGTGATATCATTCAAGATTCAAGATCAGATTCAAAAGTAAATCACTAGCACTGAAGAAAATGGCACAAGAGCGTTTGGTTGCGCGATGCGGTCATTATCGGTTGTAAGTGCCCTCAGCATTAGAACCGTTTCACTCCTCGAGCCAGCGGACGTAGTTCAAGGTTGGTAGACACGGTCTACGAGTAGAGTAAGACTACTATCGATATTATGGGTATGCTCAGACCCTTTTTTTCCAGATAAGAAGATGACTGAAGAATGCCTTTGGCTCAAAATGATAGCCAGGTGTTGTTTCATTGACTGACCTATATATTAAGAGATAGGGTGACACTTTTCCGCATATTTCAATAAATTCTTCTCGTCACTGTTCAACTACAAATTCAATAGAAATAAGAATGTTATGATTGATTTGTAGCAGGTATTATCAAGCTACATATATGCAAAGTGGCGTTGACGATGCTCTGCATCAACAAGCTAAGCGGATAGAAAGCCGGTAAAGTGCTCATGACAATATTAGAAAACACCGCGGAACCTTCTGACATCGTCACCAACAATTTCTTGAAGCATAAGGACCCTTATACAACTTTAATGCGTCGTATCGACTTCGGAAAGCACAACAAGATCAGGAGACATAGAACCGGTTGTGGCCAGGAAAGCCACAATTAGATATTGAGCAGCTCAAGATTTCTGACTGCCGTGTTAACCCAGGAAAACTTCCCATCCCCAATCTTTCATAACTGTGGTCCAATGAGCCCACTTTTTCAATCTCTGATTCCCGCAACAATCCTCACATCCCTCATCTCCTCTAGCTTGAGCAATTGATTGACTGATCCTAGCCGCTATATGACTTGAGGTTTCATTTGGGGTACCCATGTCCTTTTCCCTGTTCTTCAGTATGTCATTCCGAGCCCAGGTCTCTTTTACAACTTCCAGAGCTCTGTCTATGTTACCGATCCACATTCGTTGCGACATAAGCTCCCACCGCGCCTTTACCCAAACCCGCTCATCTCCTGGAAGAGCTTCGCATGATGCCACAAGGAGGGGGAAGATGTGAGTGATGCAGGTCCTGGAAGAGGATGGAATGGATGCGATGAGCATGAGCACATTTTCTGAAAGATCATGACAAGACTTCGAAGGAATCTCAGGGACAGCCTGATGGAGATAAATCAAAGTGGCATACCTATAAGCTTCGGCTGTAGCGATGCACGACGAGAGATCCAAGGAAGGATCTTCAATATCAGAAATTCGAATACCAGACATAGGTTTCCATTTTTCTAAAGCGGATTTCAGTTCTGCAGCTTTGGAAACCAATGAAAGTGAGTTCTTTGTACTTTTCCTCGACTTGGCAGCAAGGTTAGCAACTTTTCCCATTATTGGAAAAAGCGCTTGACAACATCCCAAGAGCGGGTCGATATCTCCTTCGACATTGTTGAATACTTCAAAGTAGTCCATTAGGTTCCCCCCTTTCTTTTTCGCCTTGTGGTCCTCTTCTTCGAAAACCAAAGCGCATTCATCATCTGCATCCTCTCCCTCGCCGTCATCATCTTCGTCTGCATCATCAGAGGTCATTCTTGCCAGAACGTCAAAGTAGACCCACTGGTTGTACATGAACCTCAGGGCTTTGGGAGCTGACGACATCGATAGCACTTGGGTATTGGAGTCAAGTTGGAGAAGTGAGTTGCGCTGCAGATTTAGCTCTTTGATGATCTTGGTAATCATGGTCTTTGCTCCCTTGAGATGGGCAATCCCAGTAGAGGTGTGGCGATCCCAAGACTCGCTGACAGCCAAACACAAACACACTGTAAGTGCCACATCCGGTGGGAGAGTTTCGCCACTTAGTCCATTCACCAATTCGATAATTGCCGATTTCATATACCTTATACCGCGAGAGCGCAACTCCTCACTTCCTCTTGCAACGTGGAAACATGTCATTGCCCCAAGGGCGTTCTTCAAAATGGGAAACTGCACTGCAGAGGGTAAAATTACAGACCTCCAAGGGTTCTCTGTAGGACCATTTTTGATTGACATGATACCACATGTGTACCTATCGAAAGCACCTAAGATCTTCATAAACTCGTCATTGAGCTCCAGCTGCGGTGGCATCCTTTCGTGTGCTACAACGATCGACTCGGAAATGCTAGAAGGACTTGGTTGGTTGGACATTGATCTTTCCGATAGATATTCCGGGCTTCTGTGGGACGTAATACGCATCTCAGGTTCAAACCCTGCAATTCCGCTGAGAAGAGACAGTCCGCTCGGAGAGAATGCTTCTCGGTCGGTTGGTGACTGTGCGTCGGAGGCAAATCTGAACCGAGGAGAGTTATCCATCCGGAAAAATTCTGTGCCTATCGAGTTTGTAGAGTTTCTTCGAGAATCTTGGCCTCTGTTGAAAGGCGATGGTAAAGTGTACAATGAAGTGCCTGGAGACATAGAAAAGTCTGCTGAAGGAGTAACTCCTCCGGTTAATGCCACAGATTCCTGCTTCTCAAATACATCACCCAGATCTCTTGAATTTTTATCTCTGGAAAACGGTCGCGGTCTAAAGTTTGTCTCTGATGCAGACCGCGATAATGCTGGGTTCTCGCCATTGGCTATCAGAGCATTCGCCGTGGCTACTTCTTCAGAGGATCTGCCAGTGAGTGACATTGTAGCCACTTCCAACGCCTTCTGGAGATTACCGGGCAACTGATCCGCATTCCCCGAGCTAATCGGCAGAGAAGCGGAAGCTCTCATGCTATTGCTGCGAACTTTTTGTCGATCCATTCTCGTGTTATGTTGCTCCTCGAAAGATTTCCACTTGAAGGCGGTAGCATAACCACCACACGCTTGTTTCCTCTTGGTACACTGATTGCATTCTGGCTTGGTCTCGTCACACTTGAGTCGTTTCTTCTTGCATGTTAAGCAACCCGTTCTAGACTTTGTCTTTCTCGGCTTGTCCTGAGGTGCCTGACCCAAGTCGCTGCTCGAAAACATGTTCGTTTCACAGATAATGCTGCTCATCTATCCATTCCCTCACTGAGATACTTTCACGATTCTCCCTCAAAGATAAGGGGGAATATGCGCCTTCGCGCGGAGTTTCCCAAAGAGGAAATTTAATCCGGCGGAGATACACGGTAAATGTAACAATACTTGTTACAATAGATATCAAGGCTATGTAAAAGAGAGATAGTTGGAAGAAGATCTTCAACGCTCTTTGTTCCGAATACTTTCAATGTAAGCTGACCCGCAACTTTTGCCACATACTAGGGAAAAGTCAACCTTGTTATACCTAACCTCTTCAAGGCATTGCCAGGATAATATTCGAGCGGCCCCCAATGACTAATTGGGAAACTTGAGGAGAGAAGAGTTTGTGATAAATTGAAAGATTGAAAAAAAAAAGAGAGAGAAAACAAGCTTTTTGGCCACTTTATTTTGTCTGAAAAATCATACCCTCTACTCTGCCGAAACTCGCTTATGCTAGATCGACGTTGAAAAAAAAAAAAAAAATATTGATGGTGTAATGGTGTCAATGAAAAGTTCATCTCTCAATCATTATGGACCTGTCACGGCACTCAAATTCGAGGAAAACCTCTTGTTAGCTGGATACGGACCATTTATCAAAGTATACGACATCAGCAAAAGGGTTGAAGTCACTCAGAAACGGATTTTCAAAAAGAACAAAATTCATGGTATCTGCATAGCAGAGGACCAGACGGTAGCTGTATGGGGCGCAAGATCATTTGCGTTTTTCCCGCTCAAAGCCCTTCATGATGAGTCCATTCCTATAGAGGAGCTGGCTGTGAACGACTGGATTGTGTCATGTGAGTGGAATGATGAATGTCTTTATGCATTGACAGCTCACAACGTTGTACACGTGATAGACAAACAGTCTCGCAAAGTAACATCCTCTCGCTCTTGCGGAGAGAAAAGTATACTCTATTCTGGGTCTATAAAAGTGACCAAAAATCGCACAATCGTCTGTGCTGGAACTGTCATGTCAGGAGCAGTGATCTGGGATCTCGAGACTGGGAAAATTCTACAGACTCTAACGGGCCACGAGGGCTCCATCTTTGGAGTGCAAGCTTCAAACACTGGTGAAAAGATACTAACCTGCTCAGACGACAGAACAATCAAACTGTGGAACCTTGAGTCAGGGGCCTTGGAGGCGACAGGCTGGGGCCATGGGGCTAGAATATGGCAACTAGCATTTTTCAGTAATGATTGCAAAATTTTCAGCTGCTCTGAAGACTGCACCTCTCGTGTTTGGCAGGTTGACGGGGATGAGCTTAAGTGTATCCAGATATTTGAACCACACTTGGGCAAACATGTATGGTGTGGCGAAGTAAATGATGCGCTCAGCATCGCTGCAACAGGCGGTGCTGATGGAAGAGTAAGGATTTTGGATCTTTCACCCGAATCTAGAGAGAACTCCTTTTTGCGCGAGTTTTCACCTGAGTCTTTCTTTGATTCTTCTTCCCAGGTGCGCGCTTCAAATGAGATTTTCAAAGGATACGTCGATATTGGCGTTGGGCTAGTGGGGATAACATCCCATGGGAAGGTGTTTGTTTTGAAAGGGTTTAACGAGTGGCGTTATTTGCGAACCATTGATAGACTAGCCAATTTTTCCCTGGCAAACAGATTTCTTCTGGAAGATCGTGCTGCTGTTTTCAGCAACAAGTCCGGAGAGTCTTTTATCTTCAGGTTCGACTCTGAATGCGAAATAATTGAGGAAATAGTATTGGAGGAAGAAGCCTTCAAGGCGAAAGTTACTGGTTTAATCACCGCCTCGAGCCAGAATCACAGGTTTATGTTGTTAGAGTCTTCGAACCCCAACGATGAGCTGATTTTGAAAGTATTCTCGCCAAGCCTACAACTGATCCGGTCTCACCGTCTTTCAAAACCAGAGGAGTTTCAGTTCGTTGCTACATGCATGGTGTTTGATGAAGTAAATGAGTGGCTCTTTGTGGGCTCCCGCTTCACTAAATTTACCGTCTATGATCTGAAAGGTGATGATTTATCACCTTTAAATACCTGGAAACTCCATAGTGTCAAAGACACGGTCACTTCGTTATCTCTGGTTTCAAGCTCAGACAACCAGGCAACTCTTTTGATGACCAACAGGGATGGGTTCTACATGTACCTGCAGGTGTCGGGAGATGATTTCGGCCTGAAAGTTATTGGACAAAACAGAATCCAACGGGGATTCTTAGAAGGTGGGTTTCTGAACAAGGATGGAGATTTGATTCTGTATGGTTTCAAATCCTCCCTCTTTTACTGCTGGAATGAAACCAAGCAGTCTGAGGTTTTCAATGAACTGTGTGGAGGGTCGCATAGAACATGGATCTTCACAGAAACTCAAGATTCGTATAGGTTTATCTACACAAAGGCGTCCAACGTCACAGTGAGACAAGATGCCCTGCAGCCAGGAGGAATCTTGAACAACGGCACTCACGGCAGGGAAGTAAGGGATGTGGCCGTGTCACCAGACTTTTGGCCTGACAGCGTTGTGGAAAAGCTGATTGTAACTGGCTCTGAGGACACCACAGTTAGGGTTTCTTCGTTGAATCTATCGAGTGGTGTCATCCAGCCTTTTTGGTCTTTGCGAAAGCATGTTTCGGGCTTACAAAGTGTCAAGTTTTTGAACGAGAGATTTTTCATGACATCTGCAGCACGAGAGGAGTTCTACCTATGGGAGATCACTGAGATGCTGGGAAGACCGTATGTCTCATGCTTGGCCAGCCTAACTCCGAGCCAGACGAATCCAGATCTGCGCATAATGGATTTTGACTCGGTGGAGGTGACAGATGAGATCTCCAACAAAACAATAGGTTTCATAGTGGCGGCAGTTTACTCTAATTCCACCATAAAAGTTTGGCATCTGGACCTGGAACAAGGGTTCGTGCCCATCGCTGAGGGGTCGTACACGACATGCTGTTTGTTAAAGGTTTCCTTTCTGTCGTTTTTCTCCTCAGAACACCCCAAGCTACAGCTCCTCACCGCCGCTACCGATGGACACATGAGTGTGTGGGACATGGGTTTTTTGCTGAAACACTGCTCAATCAATGACAATGGGTCAGTCTGTTTAACCATTCCCATTACCGGAGTCCAGAAGATGGAACATCCAGTTGCTTCACAGCAGGTTCATCAATCTGGCATTAAAGCCATCGGTTTTTACCCGACGTCAGACGACTCGTATGAGATAATCTCAGGCGGAGATGACAATGCCTTGGTTGTTTCTGAACTCCAGTCTGACGGGGCGTTCATGCCACTGGCGTTCAACAGCAACGCTGCAGCTTCCACCATCACCGCCATCTCAGTAATTAAAGACCGCGCCACGCCAACTTTTCTCGTTACAAGCGTCGACCAGATCTGGAGAGTGTGGTCGTTCACGGAGGAGGAGCTTATCTTAGAAAATTCGAGCTACACTACAGTGGCCGACACCGGATGCTGTGATGTGACGGTAGACAAGGATAATAACTCTCTTGTCATCATTGGAGGGGCAGGAATCAGCACCTGGGAGATAGAGAGCATATAATAGATCACACTAGAAAAAATGAATGCAAAAAGAAATCTACTTAAACGTCCTGGTGCATTTATGAGATAGCTTCAAGCTATACACCGCATCTATATACATTTAACCCTGTCTTTGTTTGTGCTTGGGATTAGACTTGCACAGCACATAAACCCTTCCCTTTCTCCTTGCAATCTTGAGTTAGTATTTACAGTGATGGAAAAACGTACGTAGCAGTGAGCACAAAATTTCTTTACAGACGTCCTCACTTTGTACTCCCTTATGGAGACGTTCTGGAACGCACTTCCAGCACTGGGGACCCTTAGAGGAGTAGCCTGTCTCGGCCTTAAAGCAGCAGCCACACACCTCCTTATGGCGAAGAGCATTTCTCGTTTTTCGAAAGAAAACGATTTGGTTGGCGCACGACCTGTAATGGAGGACTGGCACGAAGTATGTTTTATGTTTGGTATTTGGACTAACGGTAGGTAAACACTGAATGGGGTCATCCGAGCAAGCAGAGAGCTAGAGACGCGCAGCACTTTTCGATTACGGCGACTCTTTTCGATGACAATCACAACCTGCTGTGGGTAGGAGACTCTCTTGGGTATTTGCATGGGTACGCAGACCAGACACTTAGAAAGTACGTTAGCCAAAGAGTGTATGACTCGGGAATCGTTCAGCTTATCAACCACAAATCTGGAATTCTTTGTCTTGGTGCAAACGACCTAACCCTGATAAGCAGACGTGGTGTGGTACAATGGCATTTCGAGCACGCTGACCTGTACAACTCCACTTGTATGGCCTACACTTCCAACGTCCAAAACGAACTGCTTATAGGAGGTACCGGCGGTCAATTGATCAAAGTAGATCTGACAACGCAATCGATAAGTGCCAAGATACCGTATTTACAGTCCCTTCTGTATATGACAACCAATAGTGCAAAGTATATATGTTTAGGGAGGGCTGATGGGTCAATCGATATTATGGGGTCCAAGACTCCGCATCCAGTTGTGACCTCCTTCCCCGGCCATGATGGTTCGCTATCTTGTTTGGACTCGGCTGGGAACCTTTTACTGAGCTGTACCTTCTCCGTAAAGGGTAACTCATATGTGATTGATCCCATGGTGAACGTTTACGACCTTGACTCGTTGCGTCCGCTGCCTCCCGTTCCCTTCCCGGCTGGAGCAGTTTATGCCAGATTCCACTCTAAGCTGCCTGGGGTGGTTGTGGCAACTTCGCAAACTGGGCTGCTGCAGTTTATCGATATTTTCAACCAGGCCAATCTGCAGGTTTACGAGGCGGAAGTCAGTCAGCTTGTTACAGGCATAACTTTATCCCCCAGTGGCGATTTTATGGTCCTTACAGAGGGGATGAAAGATATTCGTCTGTGGTGTAACTCAGAAGCCCTTTCTATGGCTGTTCTCAGTGCTCCTCTAGATGAACCCGATGTCGATAAGCTCATCATGAGCTATGTGGGTATCGATGATCTCAGTTTCCCGCTAAGCACGGTGGGGATGCCCTATTATACCGACACGTTACTCTCCGCTTGGCCTAAGGACACAAAGTTCAAATGCGGTCAAATGCCCCAGAAGATTGACCCTGAACTCTTGAGAAACACAAGAAAAATTCAAGGGCTGTTTTGTGCTTCCTATGATCGCGCAAAGTACGGTCCCCGTAATCTCGCCACGTCGTATGCTTCCACTCAGGACAAGCTGAACAAGAATAAAATGACGGTCCCCAAGTTTCTCAGCGAGAAAAATGCTGACGAAAAAGCAGTCACCGAGGAGGAACTCAAGGAAGGGATCGAAAACAAGGAGATTGACATTTTTGACTACCGTGCAAACTCTACCCACTATGTCCCCAATTGTTTTACAAAACTGGAGATCCTGTATAGCAAGTTTGGCGTGGAAGATTTTGATTTTGATTTTTACAACAAATCTCGCTATGCCGGGCTAGAGAGCCATGTTGAAAACTCGTATACAAACTCTCTTTTGCAGTTGTATAGGTTTGCTCCTGCTTTCTATAATTTTGTCGTGCTAAAGCTGCTCGATGAAAACTTGCGTGAGGACTCAATCCTCACCGGTCTAGGATATCTGTACGACATGCTCTCCTCTGCTAACGGGAAGCACTGCAGATCCTCTAACTTCCAGAGAGTGCTTACCAACATCAAGCAGTTCAAGGAAAGAGGCCTCTGGCAGCATGACGGCTTTACGAAAAACCAGCTCACCACCCGCAAAACTATTCAGGATTTCAACGTATTTTGTCTGGAGTATATCGACAATGAGTGCAAGCAACGGAATTCGGAGAACGGTTTATTTACGTGTGTCTATGATGTTCTGTCTTCGAGCTTGGCCTGTCCTTTTCAAAAAAAGTTTCAAATGGAGGAAGTGACTATCAATGTTCTGCCCTTGAATCAGCCTTCTACTCCGATTCTTCTGAACAAAAGGGCTGGATTCAATGTTTTGAACTTTATTGAAGCTGTTTTCAATGCTCAGTTCCAGCAGCAGTCATTCTGTGACTACTGCAATCAGACTCATTCGTTCAGTTGCGTCAGAAGAATTGCCAAACTCCCCCCATTGATCACCGTGAATTTACGGTTGTCGAATAAGGAGTTTGAGGATATCAGCAAGTTCAAGGACTGGCTTCTTCCGGAGTTTTTAGCTTTGCAGAGTCAACATTCCAGCAAAATAACACTGGGAACAAAACAAACAGACACCACTAACGTGCTGGATAAGTATGAGCTACTGGGATACGTGTGCGAGATTACATCAAAGGAGAGAGTAAACCACCTGGTTACTTTTATCAAGATTCCAAACGCTGGATGGTTTCTTTTCAACGATTTTCTGGTTATGAAAATTCCTGAAAAGGAGGTTTTCAATTTGTCTTACTGGTGGAAAACACCTGTCATTCTGTTGTATCGTAATGAGAAATCCGACGCGGAAAATGTGGTGCTCTCGCAGTATAGGGACAGACTGAACACGTCAGTGCTATATAAAGATCATTTCGCTGAAGGGTTGCGAGAGTCAACCAAGACTGAGTATGAAAAGCTGACTCAACAAGAGGCTCCTGTTCCAGGAACGCTTTTCGCCATTGATGCAGAATTTGTCAGTCTAGAGCCTGAAGAAGTTGAGCTAAGCTCTTCAGGTTGTAGGAAACTTGTAAGACCGAAAAGACAGTCGCTAGCCAGAGTTTCCGTTATAAGAGGTGAGCGAGGGGAGAAACATGGAGTGCCAATCATTGATGACTACATTGTGACAAAGGAGAATATATCAGACTACCTGACAAAGTACTCGGGAATCAAGCCTGGTGATCTCAGCCCCGAGACGTCTGATAAGTCTCTGGTCCCGCTGTGTGTGGCTTATAGGCGATTATGGTTACTACTCCAGTTAGGATGCGTCTTTATTGGACACGGTTTGATCAACGACTTTCGCACGATAAATATCCATGTTCCAAAGAGTCAGGTTCGTGACACTGCTGAGCTTTACTATTTGCCGAAGGAGAAGAGGAGACTGAGTCTGAAGTTTTTGAGTTACATCGTGCTGGGCCAGGATGTGCAAACGGGAGACCATGACTCTATCGAAGATGCAAGATCGGCTTTGCACTTGTACGATAAGTATTTGGAGTTTAGTGCTGCCGGGGAGTTTGAGAATGCTCTGGAAAGGATATATATTGAGGGTCAGTATTTGAGGTTTAAGCCAGGAGCGAAATAGATAAGATGGATTCTTTTCATGTGACTTGCCGTGGACTAGTTTAAACTCGGAAACAGAAGAATGTGGTCCTTTGCCTTTTCTAAGTGGAAAGAGGTTGGTTGGAGGGATTGTTCCCTACGCTTTACAACAGAGACAGGTGAATCAGCACCAGATTGCAGAGAGTAGCGGAAAATAATCCTGTGGGAAAAGTCTGTACGACCATTAGAGCGTGAGTTTATTCACGAAAGAAACGCCGAATGGTGGGGTGAGACACCAGATAGTCTGATGGAAGGCTCTGACAAATCGAGAACCATCATGAGATTTTGTAAAAGGAAAATGAAAATGAATCGTTACTTCCACTGTGAACATAACAGCCGTATCAATTACATGTGAAATAGAAATTATGGTAGACATCGATGTCTGGATGCGACAAAGGGTATGGTTTGGTGATTCGTAGTACATTTTGTGTAGTTGAAATGAAAACCCTACTGAAGCGCTTTTACACCTAGTATCCAGAAAGGACCAAGATGTCAGGATACCCTGAAACTTTACGGTAGATTGAGGTTGGTAACGATAAAAATAGTCGGAGTGAACGATTACTCTGAGTCTTAGTCCAATGGCAGGAGCGAGACTTGTCTTCCGTCTTCACTTTGGATGACCTGAAGGCGGATAGAAAAAGTTAGCATTCCAAATACGGCAAGTACGTGTTGAGGCTTTAGATCAACGGTCAATGAAGGTGTATGGCCGAAGAAGCTGTCAGAGTAATAAGGCGAAAGAGGTTGGTTGACCGTGGTCTTTCGTCATTCAGACGGTTATAGAAGGAGAACACCAGGCAATTGAACACTCTTGGTGCAAGTTGAATCCTTTACAAGAGGTTGAAATTATTCACTTAGATCCTCAGGGTCAGCCAAATTGGCGTGACTATACTTATGCTCACCCTTTTCGGCACTACACCTATTACAGCGTCCTGACCAATATACATTGAGGAAAGAAGTCCTTGCAAATATAGCAAGGCTGAAATGGAGAAGCTGGCTTCCCAACCTTTGTGATGAAATCCTGCAAGGCAGTTGTTTGGTGAGAAGTCGTCTTGAGGAGAAGTCGAGGGGCAATCGGAGGGGGGATGAGAAGAGGAAGGAGAGGAGGAATGGTAAGAGGAGGAAGAATCAGAGTGGGCAGAAGAGGATGAATGGTCCGAATCATGTGAGGTTGTAGATCAAGGGTGAATGATGCTCAGTAATTCAGTTTTCAAACGGCGAATTCAGCGTTCATCTGAAACTGAGATTTAATCTTGATTGGAAATAGAGTCTGTAGTTTTTGTTAGTGGAGCAGATAGCTTGTTTCTTTCACGACGCTTTCTTGAGTCTTCGAGCTTCTGGAGATGCCTACACTTTATAGCAGAGACAGGATAAGTAGAACCACATAATTGATGATTAGATAGGGTAGTTAGGGTGATCAAAGTTGTCAGAGTAGCAGAGGAGATTTCAGCGTTGGGAGGAATCGGTACAACCATTAGTACCGTAGTGTAGACCGATAAGAAGAAAAAAAGACTCTCAAAGGGTAGTGGGATAACCAGATGAAGTAGACGTTGATGGAAATTGATAGTTACATATCGATGGAAGCGAATCTTGACAAGAAGAGGGGATCAATGCTGTCGGCTTCAGGCACTTCAAATTACATCCAGGACGGAAAAAAAGAAAAATAAAGCTTGTAGTAAAAATAAGAGAAGTTGTGGATGGTGTAAGGTTCCACGCGATGTTCACACGCACATCCTCACATCTGCTTTGAGTTTGCCTAAAATATGTATAGCTTCTCAGCTTACGTTCGTCGCAATAAAACTTCAAGATTTTATTCGTAATATATAGTCTTTTATTCCACCATTCAATTTGCTCCCTGAATGTTATCGTTTACACCAATGATTTTGCAGCCGGCGCACGACCATTGGCAAAGGCCCTCGTGGTTGGAGTAATGGGAGATCTCATATTGTTTGAGCTCCCATTTACAGATGTGGTGATGGAATGTGGGTTTATAGATGGAGTAGGTGCTGGCGATTGAAGAAAATCAATGTCTGATATCCAAAGGGTTTGAAGTTTTCTTGAAATGTCCTCGTGATTGAAGTTTTTACCCTCTATAAAGTCCTTGAAATTGTTGAAACTTTTCCCACCCTCTTTACTTGATGTTTTTGCAAGTGACCGAGACGAGAGTCGTTGTAAAGCTCGAAATATCGGGTTCTCGTACCTTTTGACACTGTGATACTCAATGGTGTATTTCTCAAAATCCGTCTTGAAGATAGAGGACATGTTGACCATCTTGTCGTTACTCAGTGCATTTATATTCAAAATACTGTTTTCTCGCTGCAACCAAAGCTTCTGCTGCGTTCTGGTTTCTGCAGAGTTCCCCGATGGGTTGAAAAAATCGCTAAAATTATCGAGATTACGCTGAGGCGTTGGTCTTGCAATCTCGCTCATGGGGACCGAAGGAATTCGGTTCATCTTTTGTGGGTAATGCTGCGACTCGTGCCTGGGCATGGCTTTCTCCATGCCTGTAGACTGAGATAGAAGATTTGTATTATAAAAGTTGGTCAAACTGGCTTGACTTGAGTTTTTTGATGACAAATCCTGATTGGAGTTTTGGCGAGATTGATCACCAACTACATTTGCATTGTCATCAAATTCCTCCACTTCTTCCTCACTTAGACTATCATCTTCGTCCTTTAGTTGAAGATCAATTCCTTTAGGTCGAGATTTGTACTTGCCTTTCTGGCCTGGAGAGTTTTTCGTAAGCGGCCGAAGAAGCGAAATGCCTTTGAAAGATCGTCCCTTGTTACTGTTCTTGAACACTACTCCATCACTCGATTTTGACCGTCTCATGTCGGGGCGAGAGTCTTCCAAAGGTGACACCACTCGGCTCAGCTTGTTCAAACTCTTGACCGAGTTCTCCCGCGATAATCTGCCAGCTGTGAACCGCTTCCCATGCTTTCTCTGTGAGTGAGATCCCTGCAGCATAGTGAATATATATATATATTCAACATGAGGATGTAAGGATTACGCTATGGACTATCAATTAGAATACCCTGCAATGGGCAACTATAAGTGCTACGTGTATTCTAATCAATAGTCAGACCTTTACATTCCTCTCTGACAGCGTAAACCTTACATTTTGGTAGCGCCGATCACGTGCTTATTCTAAGCCAACATCCTTACAGAGTAGCACTTATATAGCAGCCAACACCTTACAGAGGACCTTTTTCTTTCATCACATACGGTTCGACAAAAAGGTCAATAACGGAACTTTTTGGTTCGGAAGAGAGTATTTTGAAGCCAATGATACATAATCTCTGCATTAATGTCAAAATAGTCCATCAATGTCGTTGAATGTACATCTACCTGTTCTACATTCACATTTATGTGTACAGATGATACGATACTCAAGGCGTCTTTTTTTTTACTACTCTCAAAAAGCTGTCCTAGTAACATTTGGTCAGTTAAGCGTCATACAATGCTGCCTCGCCTTTGAAAATGAAGATAAAAGGATATATATATATATATCCCTCATCTCCTATCGCAACACAATGGATCTCTACCTTGTCGCTCAAAAGTACCTTGAGCAAATCCTTAACACGCGGGAGGAAGATGGCGGTAACGATATCAGTGTTTTACTGCTGGACAAAGTCACGGCTCCGATAATTTCCCTTGTTTCCTCACAATCGGAACTTCTCAGCAGCAGGATCTATCTGGTGGACAATCTGGAAAATACAAGAGACAAGATGAGGCATTTGAAATGCATCTGTTTTGTTAGTCCCTGTGAATCCACTCTTTCGCACCTGGTTACAGAACTGGCCAACCCCAATTACCGCTCCTACAAGCTCTACTTCAACAATGCGGTTCCAGGCAGCTTTCTAGAACGTTTGGCAGAAGCGGACGACTTAGAGGTGGTTTCCAAAGTGATGGAGCTTTTCTTAGACTATCACGTGATAAATAGTAACCTTTTCACGATACCGGAAGAAGAAACTCCCATCGTGTCTATCAATAACGCAAGCACCAGAATCAGCAGCCTGACAAGCGGGCTCATCTCTTTGTTTCTCTCTTTAAATTGTAAACCGGCCATACGGTTTGAGAAAAACTCGTTTGAAGGCCAGCAGCTTGCCAGCAGTATTGTTTCTCACATCAACGCCAACCAGAATTTATTCTCCTTCCCAGAATCAGATTCTCCACCTTTACTGTTCATCTTGGACAGGAAAAACGATCCTATTACGCCTTTGCTGATGCCGTGGACATTTCAGTCTATGATTCACGAGCTCATTGGCATAAAGCGCAATATCGTCTCCCTCACCAACGAGAAAATCGTATTATCACACCAGGATACCTTTTTCAACGAAAGTATGTACCTGAACTTTGGTGATCTCAGCGACAAGGTGAAGAACTATGTCGATCTATACAAACAGAAGAGCGCAACGTCAATGAACCTGAACTCAATTCAGGATATGAAGTTTTTCCTGGAATCCTTCCCTGAGTTTAGGAAACTGTCCGACAATGTAGCAAAATATGTGTCTCTGACCACAGAGCTGGACAACAGGGTCAAAGAGATGCGTCTGTGGGATGTCAGTGAGGTGGAACAGTCGGTAGTTTGCAACGACAACAGTGAGGAAAATTTCCAGTTAGTGGAGGCGCTAGTGTGTGAAAAATCCCCAGACGGAAATGCCACTGAGGTGGTTCCCGAGCTGCTGAAAGTAAAACTAGTGATACTTTACGCTTTGAAGTATGAATCTCAGAGGGATAAAGTGAGAAAACTGATAGAAATGCTGAAAACTCAGCAAGTTTCTCAAACTCTAATCGACTCTGTGACAGCGTTCCTAGACAAATGTGGGAAAAAGCTCGTCTTGAACCAGGGACTCGCAGATAAAGCTTCAAATTTGGTTGCTGCTTTGAAGAAAAACCACGAGTCCAACAATGTCTACATGCAACACATTCCTCGTCTCGAGACCCTGATATCTCTCCTCTTCAAAAACAAGCTATCGCTTCAAGATTTCCCCTCGCGAGTCTCTGATGGGGTGCAGTATGACGTCAACGTGAAACCGCAAAGAATTATCTTTTTCTTCATTGGGGGTGCAACTTACGAAGAGGCAAGAATCATTGCAAACTTTAACAAGGAGACGAATGAGTCGTGCAAGCTTTTGATAGGCGGCGACTCGCTTGAAAATTCGTCAAGCTTCATGTCTCACATAAACTAATACAGCTTATCTCCGTATTTCCCGTATTTTTCTTCCCAAGAGAGTAGTTTTTCAGTCAAACTCTCCATCTTTCTCAGTGTGGAATCAAAATTGCTGACAAGTTCTTGCTCGCTTTTCGCCTTATCGATTCCCAGCATTGCAGCATCTTTTTCAATGTATTGGTTGAGCATGGTGCGTTCGTTCTTCTGGTTCAAAAGTTCCATTTGATTTCTTCCCACAAACTCCAAAACACCGCCCACCCTTTTCCGCATCTCGCTTATACTGATTTTAGCAGAGGGAAGTTTTGGTTTGGACACCTGCGGGTTTGTACTAGCTGCCTTTTTCGGTTTCGGAGGCTTGGAGTGTTTCCCATTTGGCTTTTTTACCTTTTTCGGCTGCTCAACCACTTGTTCGATCGGGCTTGACGGCTTTTTCGAAACATCCTCTGGAATTGGATTCTGATTCTCTTCAACTGGAATTTCTTCCTTCACATCTTCTGTAGGTTTGGTCACGTGACGAGATCGAGTTTTTGGGAGCTCAAGACTGCTTAAATTAGCCTCTTCTGCTTTGACTCCCATTTCCTTGGCGGACTCTTCAAGAGCCTTTTTGAGCATTTGTTCGTATTCCGCATCCTGACTTCGAACTCTCTCCCTTCTGGGTCTGGATTCATCCTTATGATCAGATTTTGACATTCTCTTTTCCGCCACAGGCACATAAACGCTTCTCTTTTCTGAGTCTCCGTTAACCACCAGATTGTGTAGATCAGGTCTGCACAATTCGCACCAGTACTGGTTTGGTGCGTCTTTGGCATCCAATATTCCAACACAGTAACCATGTTGCCATACCGAGCATGATTCGCATTGAATGAAGAACCCTTCGTCAATCTCGCTGTTACGAACCACCTTTGCTGGGATTTTCAATTCCTCATTTCCACACACGCATCGCGTAATCTCGTCATCGCCACCTTCAGCCTCGTCTTCGTCAAACTCAACGTCTGCCTGCGGATCTTCTTCATTTTCCGTCTCTTTTGGGTTTCTCGAACGTGTAGAGCGCATCTCTCTACAGTTCGGGCTTTTTGATTTCGGGTAGTACACGACTCGAGGTTTCAGTTCGAATCGCAGTGGGTTAACAATGTTGATGCTCAGTTGATGAAATCTATTGGTTGATTTCTATATGACTGTGAAATGATTCAGATCAAGAGGTTTTAGTCTGCCTTAGCTTGTTAAAGTCCAGCTATATCCTATCAGTATGTTATATTCCGTCACACAAGGTGTAAAGTGGACTGAGTTACGTTGATTTGACTCGAAATGCTAGTGAGAAATAAATCTATGTAGAGACGGTTCAGGAATTTACTGTTAATGGAGCAACCGTTTTCCATATCCGTTTGTCGAGCTGGACCGCAAGGCGGGTATGTGCAGTCAAACAAAATGGCCAAGCTCCTGATGAGTGATATTAGAAATCCCTCCGCCATCAAAGCTAACCTACTCTCACCCCCTTTCACAAATAAAACATAAATATAACCAATAAATCGTATATAAAACGCCTTCAACTAGCCCTTCTTGTACCCTGCTGGCTTGAGCAACTCAAAGGAGCACAACAACCGCTTATTCACGTTCATAACGGCACCCCAGTTGTCAAACTCGCCGCAGTAATTTGGAGCAGAAAACAGAGTAACAAGCTTCCTTTTAGCAAAAAACTCGTATCCTTCCTCCACCACCATGTGGCCACGAATGATGAGGTCAAAGTTGAACCTTTCACAAAATTTGGCGACAACCTTCTTGCTGAAGCAGAAGGATACACCTCGGTCATTTTCGGACCACTCTTGTTGGGCTGAGCCATCTGGATCGGACCACAAGAGATCGGACAGTAGTCCCTTTTCTGGGATATCCGTTGGTCGCTTGATATTCTTGATTTGATCCAAGTTCTTCAGATGGGGGGACAGCCCGCCATGGATGCAGAAAATCTTGTTACCAATAGTGGCAGCGATAGGGAGGGTGTTGAAAACGTCTATGAAATTTTTCCAGATTTTGACGCTGGAACGTCTTTTGCATTCGTCGTAAAATCCATAAATCTTGGTGATGTTGGCAGACTCGTGATTTCCCCTCAGCATGAAAAAGTTTTCCGGATACTTTATTTTGAAGCATAAAAGCAATAGGATTGTTTCCAGTGACTGTTTGCCTCTGTCAACGAAATCGCCCAAAAACAAGTAGTTTGAGTGAGGCGGGAAGCCAGAAAGCTTGAGGATTCTGAGCAGATCGTAAAATTGTCCGTGGATATCACCCACAACTTTTACCGGTGCAGCCAGTTCCAACATACTGGGCTGTGCCAAGAAGAGCTCTCTCGCTTTGGAACAGATGTGCTTGATCTCGTGGGTACGCACGCACAGTTTACGAGTATACGACCGAGAAAGCCCGGTTTCGATCAAGCTTTCAATTATAGCGTCAAGATCCACAGACTCGGAATCCTCGTTCTGCGGTTTGAATTTTTTCGACAACAGCGAGAGATTACGAAACTTTTCTGAGGGAGGCTCCGGAGTTGATTCCACAGAGCGTTCCAAAATCGGCGGGAGAGACTTGGCGGGAGCTTGTGTAAACTGACCATGACCAGCACTTGCGGGAGAAGTTCCGGCCGAAGAGAGAGAGTTGGTGGAAACCATCGACGACGTTGACGAGTAGGAGGAAAGCTCACTTCCTGGAGAGGTGTAGCCATCATCTGGATTACTCTTCAGAGCCTTGGCCATGCAGGCTGAAATTTCCAGGTCAAAGCACGATAAACTTTGCTTCAAGCTGTGCGGAAATTTTTTCTTGCTTCGCAACTTGTTCTTGATCTTTATCGAAGAGGTGTGTTTTTTATCCTGTAAAGGTCTATCATCTGGTTCGTCCTTCTCGGACGTGGAAGATGAAGACGTCAAACTGCCTCCACCAGTGGCGCTTTCGTTGGTATTCGAGGATGATTCATTTCGCGACGGGGGGGTTCCCATTTGTGGTTCAGATCAGTGATGTGTCAATATTTCGTTGCCGAGAGGCAATGTTACTATGTCTGTACCTTTTTTTTCGTGCACGACTGGAATTTAATTTGGCAGAGGTCACGTGGGCGGTGCGAAACTCGCATAAGGTCGCTAAGCATTAACCCTTTGAGGTTATTTGTCAGCAATATGGTGTCAGCAATATAGTGATAGGTTTGAAGGTGGTTTTCTTCTTTACAGACAGACATTTTTAAGTTATTCTACGATGAAAATCTGAGGATTTTTCAGAACGGCAACCTTTCTTTTTTCCTTTGGATGGGCTTCCTTTCATAGTACGTTTTTCGTATTTCAAGAGGATGTTTGAAAATTTGCTCAGAGATATTCCGTAGCAGATGAAAGGGATTTTAGTGTCGAGATGCTTTTTGTTTCTTTCGGAACACTGCCTAGATAATTTCAGACAAGAACATTACTGAAGGTTTTAGTCTCGCTTATTCTTTCCAGTTACTTCTTGAGCAGTCGGTTCGACAGCTTACCGATAAACTTAGTCAAATACGTCTGAGCTCTGTCTTTGAAAACCTCACAATCTTTCACCATCTTAAATCAAAGGGGAGCAGTAAAATGAACACCTCACAATCTTCCACCATCTTAAATCAAAAAGGGGCAATAAAATTGATTTTACGATAGCACATGCTCACTCTTGAATTAAACTTATCGGGTCTCGATGTCATTTTAACAAAGTGAATTATCGGCCAAGATCTATTTGAGGTACTCATCACCAAGTGATAAGGTATATGGTCAAGGCATTTAGTAATCTTCCATATATTCGAGCTTGAGCTCACCTGCTGTCATCAAAAACCGCGCAGCTAGATTCTACTACCGCAATATAGTCAGATCTGTTTCAACATCTTCTCGAGACAAGACATCCACACACCACACACCATGGAGTATGAAACTGCCAATTTGAAAGAGTTCACCGCACCAAGTTTCAAGAACACAACTTTCAGACTCGACCGGCCGTCGCAGTATCTCACCAAAAAGGCCTCTCGTCTGAGTGATGGGTACGAAACACTGCGAAAATCCATGATCAACTGCACCGTATACATTGGAAAGCTTTCTCAGACAACCAAGGAAGAGCAGCTATACGAGCTTTTCAGAAATTGCGGAGAGATCAAATCGATAATACTTGGGCTGAACAAAATCACAAACCAACCAGCTGGGTTTTGCTTTATAATTTTCAAAGATCCCAAAGGTGCACTTGCATCTGTGAAATATCTCAACCACACAATTCTCGATGGGAACAAAATAGAGATTGATCTGGATCCTGGGTTTGAAGAAGGCCGTCAATGGGGCAGAGGCTCAGACGGCGGCCAGAGAACTTATGTGAAAAACTTTCGTAATCAGCAAAACTATCGTGGAAGATTCAGAGGAGGGTACAGGTCAGCTCCAGGGGGAGGCAGACCACCGTACGATGATAACTACTACCGGCCTAACGACCAGTACCAACAGCAGGAGTTTTACCCCAACTCGGACTACAATAATCAAGGATCTCTGCCTCCGCATGCAAGTGGCAGCCTTCCCCCACACCAGCAGGGAGGATGGAATTGAGTCGCAGTGAGGGATCGGTGATGTCTTTTTGTTACGAAGGCCGTGGAAGGATTGCAGACCAAGCCATCTGTATAGCTGTAATGAATTCCTACAAGGAGCAATTGTGGAACACTTTTTGACTCTTAGAACTAAAGTATTTTGTCACTCTTCAAAAGAACTGCCCTACATGAGGTAGCTTCTTGTTTATAGTTTCTCCAAAGTGGAGAGCTCAAGATCAAGCCTCAAGCTCTTGGCGCAATATCACTATGTCAAGTGAGACCACACCACAGTATCGACTGTCTCTACTTGAACTAGAGAACGGCAAATGGTATTCATTAAATTGGTTTTGCCTCATACTTTACTTGATTTGTGATCGAGGCTTTCTTTTGATTCCAACGTGGATTGAAAGCATGCATCATGTTAGTTTTTTCCATCAAAATATGTTGGCAGAACGTTGCCGTTAGTAAAAAAAAAATACGTTGCCTTTTGTACAAGACGTGATGGTTTTTTTTGTTTTATTTTTTTTTTTTTCCACATAGAAGTTCTCCTGATTATAATGAAACCAAATATCTCTCAAAGTTATTGTTGTATTTAAATCAATCGACTGAAATTTAATACCATAGAAGCTGGTGTTAAAAAAGGTTGACCAAAATTATCCGTCTGTGGGATAAGTTTAGGCTATATTGCTTTGATAAATGACTTCCCTTCTTAGAACGGAGCATGTTATGATTCAGTCTCGTTTATTAGAATGCCCCTCTCTTGCGAAACACCAACATGAGGCGTGCTTGATTCTTAAGGGCACCCTTCAATATCATTGCTCTGCCGACTGATATCTAGAAACCTCAGAGCCAAATCATCGTTTTATACGAGGGAACATGTGGTGGAGAGAAGCTGACTGTATCCAAGTACTTACTCCATGTTGTGAGTGTATTCATTTACCAATTTTCGATCTTCGATTCGTCATCTTCTTACTCAAGGGACATGACTGCCCAGAATGGGTTTTTGGGGAGACCCTTTTGAGACCCTTTTGAGATGGTTTCTGTCTTTTCCGAGGAAACTTCGGTCAAATCCTACATTCAGCACCGAAAGTTGAAGTGCTTTAAGAAGGCGGATGAGCTAATTAAAGAGGCCGCCCTTTTATATATATGTGAAGACGCTTCCAGAATGGCGAGAGACGACTGCAAGCAACGATCTCGCAGGTTTTAGTGGCGGAACGCGAAGTGGCCAAGGATATAGCGGCCGAAACGGTGCGTATCCCTAAAACTGCTAATAGATACCAAGAGGTGGTGATTAGATAGATGAATAGATGAATAAACAAAGTGGTTCTGCGTTTTTGGTTGTGCTGTGGAGGTCATTTTCAGGAGTGTGATGACCTTGATGATAGAATTAGGGGCTATGCGTCTTCTCGGTTGTTGCTTTGCAAAAAAACATTGAACACTTGATCTGGACCGGGCAATTGAAAGGTCTTTGCGAAGGTTAAATCTTTTGCAAGACGCTGAAATTCTTCACTTAGATCACCGGTGTCAGCAAAGTTGGCGTGAAGATACTTATTCTCACCTTTTTTCTGAAGTACACCTCCTAACGCGTCCGGATCGAGTTACCAGCATTTGAGGAAAGAACGACTTGCAAATATTGCAGGCTGGGATGGCAAAAAAGGCTCCCCAAGCGTTGTGAAGGAATGCTTTAAGGCAGAGTTTTGATGGGGAGAGAAGTAATATTGAGAAGAAGTTGAGGGACTGTTTGTCCGTGAGATAGATGGACCGATGTCCCCTGTGGGTGGGGCATCTATAGGATCTTGATTGGCGGAACCATTAGAGGTTTTATCTACAACTGGAGATAGATTTAATCTTTCCATCTCTTTGGTTATAGATGACATAGTCATGTGTATGTAATTATCGGTATTTATTTAAAGATATCTCTACGCTTATATAGTGAAAATCTTTTCTCTATGTATGATTATATCATACTGCATAGAGATAGAATATATATGAATATATTCGTATGTCTCACAGGAAGTAGAGGAGGGATGGTAAGAGGAGAAGAATGAGAATGAGGAAGAGGAAACAGGTCAAAGTCATGTGAGGGTAACTAACGCTGTGGATCAACAGATGAATACTGCTCACTAGCTGTTCTCAGACGGTGCATCGAGCTTTCACCTGCAGCTGCCATTTGGGGATCTTGAATGGAAGGAGAGGCTTGAGTCATCACAACAACAGCAGAAGGCTGATGTGTCTTTTGAAGCATTCTCAAAATCCTAGTTTTCTTTGAAGGCCTACGTTGTCCTGAAGAAGCAGAAGCGTCTGTGGATTTGAAAAGTGGAGCGGATAGCTTGTTTCTCTCAACGCTTTCGTGAATCTTCGAGTTTCTGAAGACGTCTACCCTCTATTGCAGAGACAGGAGAAGTAATCCGCATAATTGATGATTAAAGATAGGAGCAGAGGAAATTCAGTGTTGGGAGGAATCGGTGCGACCATAAGTAACCGTAGTATAGAACGAAAAGAGAAAAGAAGCCCAGTCAAAGGGTAGTGGGATAACCAGATAAAGTAAGTTGATGGAATTTTCTGATTACATATCGATTTGAGTGAGTGTATCATTTATTTTTATCCACATGCACGTTTGTTTATAAAGCCTGTATGTGGTCTGGTTTATCACTTTTTGGATAAATACCAACAAGATCACCTGCTCCTATGTAGAGACTATGTTGAGTGTACTTACGGAGAGAATTAGAGCCGATCTGGTGTTTTATGGCTCATCATAAGTCCGAACCAGAATCTGCCTCACTCCTACAATAACCCACCACATTCACTTTTTGATGTTATGTTTGGGGTTGACTGATAGTATTATTTAAATTTATCCAGGAAGGCCGAACTGGCCTTTGACTGTGTAGGTGACGTCCCAACCCCGTTGAGTGAGTTTGGTGAAAGGAATTTGATATTCATTCAAAGGACTATTGATCACCAACATCCCGACCTAGAGCCCGACCTAGATCCCGACCTAGATCCCATATTATATTCTGAGATCTAAGATCTGGGAGACAAAAACTGGTCCAACGTCCACTGAGTCGAATTAAGCCTTTCGTCATAGGTGAAATACAATCCTTTCAAACAAAATTTTGGCCAACACAAACGAAAGGTGGAAATATGAAGCTTCCGCGCGATAGCCTTAAGCGATGATTTACCCAATGCGCCCCATTGAAAGGAAAGCTCAAGCAGTATGGGAAAAACGAATTTAAAAAGATTCGGATATCAAGGAGGGCCCTAAGTCTTTTTGAACTGAGTGATGTGATGGAGATTAGAGCTATACATGCATTTAAAAGCATATTTGAAAGTATAAAACAATATCAAAATCACACGTCAGAAGCCTCGTGGAATTGACGCTCATCGCCATCACTAAATTCGTTAGAGATAACCGGGAGTGTCGGTCTTTGAGCTTTTCTTTGGTGTCTGGTTTTCCTTGGCAGCTGTGGGATGAGACCGCTTCCTTTTGCCGTTTGAGGTGAGTGCGAGTAAACGTTAAGGGAAGGTTTCTAATTACATATTGATGAAAGTGAATTTTGAAAAAAAAGAGGTGCATTAATGCTGTATCCTTTCAGGCAGATCAAATTACATCCAGAATAGAAAAGGAAGAATTTCTGGTAGTGGAAATTAGAGACGTTTCTAGATGGTGTAAGGTTCCACGCGAATGTGTCGTCGCGAAATGTCCACGGAAAAGAGTCCACGTGAAAGTGTCCTCACAACATCCTTACACCCGCTTTGAGTTATTCCCAACTTTCAAAAGTATAGCTTCTCTCTCAGCTTAGGCTTGGTTGCAATTAGTGAATAAAATAAAAATAGTTAATAAATGTATAACGTTCAAAGATTTTTGTGTTTGTCTCGCAAAGAGGACATCCTTCTTCGCCTTGCATTAATAAACCAGTTACTAAGCTGCTGGTGGGACAACCCTGTATCGTAAACGAGCTGCATTTTCTCCTGCGCAGAAGGATACGGGTGACGAAGATTCATCTCCAGCCACCTTAGCAGAATATCTGTCGTCTCTTTCGGGAGGTTGCACCTCTTTTTCTTGGCAGAATGTTTCTCGCTCGAGTCAGATAGCCAATCTGAGTCCGACTCTTGAGACCTTGGTCTGAAAAGCGGCACATGGGGTGATGAAAAGATCTCGCTCAGATGGGGAAGCGTCACTTTTTGGCCATGGGGGAATGGATGTTTCATACCATCCTGGGCTGTGTGAATCAATGCGGCAACATCCATAATATCACTTGTTCGACATCTACCGGGCTATAAAGTTGGAAAAAATGAAAGGATAGAATGGGCCACAGTAACAAAAAACGGTGGAATAATAGCTCTATATAATTTGTTTCAATGCACCACACATCATGCAAGGTGGACATAAATACCAAAAAGAGAATGCATAATCTCACATATTGGCATGTGTCAACTCAATCACCGGGAGAGTGACATAAAAAAATCATGGAAAAAGTTAGAATTCTTATAAACCCATCTTGTTGCATTTTTAGATATCCACTTTTCTGCTTTTCAAACACTTGAAAACAACTCCGAATCCCGAAATGACTGTGGTAAGCGCATATTTAAATCCCGCTTAGATCATGCAGCATGCTGCAGACGTACACTGACAATAACCTATACCGCGCGCTCATTGGCTGATCGTTTTATTTTTTCGATCGGCACACATATTGTTCGGCAATTTGCGCATAAACACCGATCAGAAAGAGCCCTGCGATATGCGGCGGCGAAACATAGATAACAGCTAGCCGCCAAAAATAATAACGCCATTCCGTCTAAGATAACTCTTCAGTAACACCATTTATCCACTAGATAAAATAACTCTTCCATAGAACCCCTTCTAGATCATCCAGCTCATCGCTTGAGAAAAACTTACTATCAATATGCCATGTATCCTGCCTCGTCTTTTTGAAATTGCTCAAAATTTCTTTGGCCGTCTTGCCCACCACGCCTTTTCTACCGGAAACCTTGCGAGATAGAATACTCAGAACCTGGGGTATCCAGTAAGGTGGAGGAGACTGGTACGGGAAGGCATCGACCAAAGCCCCCAGTCCCAGTGTGGCTCCATGTAGAGTCGTTAGGGAAACCTCAGGTTGCGTGACAACTTTACTGAATTCTTCAATAAGCTGCGGAATCACATTTTCAGCCCGCCTTTTCGGGAAAATGTGGATGATGCCGGATAAAGACTTTGCTGCAGCTTGTCTCACTTCCAAGTTTGCACTGAACAACAAGCCTTTGAAAAAACTCAGCATTGTTGTGTGCTGGGCACTGGTGAGAGACAGAGACTTGAGAAAGTAGAACCCTTGAGCAAAACCCAAAATTGAAACCACATCGTGCCATGACGGAGATTCAAGATCGTTTAGCCCCACCGTCATATCAATCACACCCTGCATCTCATCCAGGCGAAAGGGAATCTGAGCCATGAGCACATAAATCAACATGGGAGAGATGTTAGCTTGTTTGGTGACATTTCTCATGCTTTCCAGTCTGAATAAAAAGGGCACAACATACTTCCTCAAGTAGGGAACCAAGCCGATAGAAGCGTTTGATATAGCCAGCTGCTTCAACAAACTGAGAATAGTGCGGGCTGCGCAAAAGTACTCAGACTTGAGAATCTCGTGTATATCCATTCCCTCGGTTTCAATTCGAAGTAGCTCCACAGACTCAAAGAGAGACACAAAATGAGTGTGGAAAAATGCAGGAATAGCATAAGGAGCACACCCTACAGTTCCCTCACTCTGATTATTGCACTCCACAAAGTCTTGAAAGCTCGCCTTTGAATTGTGAGGATACCCCACATACAGCACGCATATGAGAGACGCAATCTGTTCCCGCATTGACTGGTACGGATGAGCCACGTTCTGAAAGCAGTAATCGATCAAAGGCTCAAACCCATAAAACCTCCAGTTGGTGTTACCGATGAAAAGTCTCAGCATCCCAAGACGTGTGCTATCTTTGACAGCATTGTCTGAGCCCTTTTCCGGGCGGAACTTTGTGATTTGATCCATCACTCGCGGAAATCTGCGGCAGTCAACATGACTGGGAAGCCACCACGAGAAAATGTTCCACACGGCACGGGTCTCCGGAGACAAATCCCGAGACACTACATCGTGCAGCTTGTTGACGAGAAACTCATCTCGAAGAGTTATATACTTTGGATCTGTTTGCTTGGAAGCCACCAGTAAGCCACAAATAATTTCACATACTACAATATGGTTAGATTTCTCCTCCGCATCGTAAATCTCGTCAATCACTTCAAGAACATCCTTGTAGGTGAGGTCAGAACAGCATTTCAACGAGATCATGTGAGCAATTGTGCCTATGAACAGCACATGGATACCTTGAAACGTCTGCTCACTTTCTGTGTCTTGTGTGAGCAGTGTCATTAGATCGAGCAGCCACTTTTTGTTCAGTACTTTACCAAACTGTTTGAGAAGAAGAATCTCTGGTTCTTTCAGCCCAACGTCCACAAAATTCCCAGCACGAACAACCTTCATAGTATCGGTCCAGTACAGCCACGAGAAACTGATCTTGTTGTCGAAAAAGTACGCTGGTTTGTCGAAATTGGCCATCTCTCTCAGAAAAACGTCTCGGTAGTTGAGACATGTTTCTGCCGGTTTTGTATTCACAAATTCCAGCTCGTCACTGAGAAAACTTAGACTGTAAGCGTTTTCGAGGTTGTATTCGAAAGCCCCCAGATTGGCAATCTTGCTGAATAGAGAGTGGACACCTTTCAGACATGTTTTCGATATAAGTGGATGGACACTTGAGCCATCTGATACAGCACTCGCTATCGTCACAAAAGCTTCAGGTTCAATCACCGTGTCCATATCACTCTGAATTGCTATTATGATTCCAAGACTGAGAGCCCTAATCTTCCAGTGTGAGTGGCTACTGGAAAGCAGCTCTCTCTCAAAGTTTTTCACTTGCTGCAACATGCCTTCTCTTGTCTTCTCTTTGGCCTGCTTGAGAGCTTCGATCTCAGCATCGATGTGCTTGTCTGGAGGCTTGATGGCTTCGATGTAATCCCAGTGTATGAGACAAATCGCACTGGGAAAACTGAAATTATGTGCAACCTCATCGTAGAGGTCAGAAGCAAGCGAGTTCACTTCAACGTCATCCACCATCATGCATCGCGCCAGCAGTGAGCTGTATCTCTGTATGCTGCTGAGGTGATTCATAAATCTGGTTTTGATCTTTTTGTGGGAGAACAAACGTAAGCATGACGTGATTCGCTTTACATCGCTTGCAACAATTGCAAACTCCAACACATCGAGCATCGAGACAAGAACTGAAAAACTTCCAAGGAGTTTCCTCATAGACGATGTAAGTGCAGCCTGTGCCGCTTTGGCAATATCTGCATACGGAGATCCGCATAGGGATACAACTTGCTCTAGCAATTTACGATCGAGATCCGCAACAACCCTATTGCCACCAAAAATTGCAACTCTCTGCTTGTGATACTTCTCTATGCGAGCCCCCATTGTGATTCGTGTGTACGGCTTATGCACCTTGCTGAGGTACTGGATTCCCGAAAGGTATTCATAGTCCAAAAGAGACTCTTCCAGTTGATTCGAGAAAAAGTCAGCCCCAACGTTGCAGAGGAAAACTTTCACGGTGTGAAGCAAGACTTTGAACAGGTGAACGTCATTCTCCCACTTTGAGGCCAAGAATTTACAAACATGCAACAGAAACTTGCCAACCAAGCGGCGCACTTTGTGGAGCTTGAAATAGAGGTCGGAGCTTTTGCGGTCGGAAAAATAGTAGTTGCATGCATAGATCCCCTGGTCTCTTAATGTCAAGGATGGATCACATACACCGAAACCATCATGCCTCATGTCGCCTTCCATAGGTGTTCCTGCTCGGGATACGGATACAGAAGGAGAAGGCGTCATTTTGTCTGATATAGGCACTTCATTGATGTTATCAATTTGATCATCGTCCAAAACAGCGTCTGAGCTAAAGGGATCATCCGAATCTGTGCTGACCCCAACAGAGGTATCGTCTTTGTCGGATTCTGGTTCGGGGGTAGAATCCCGAGTTGAATTGGTGCCATTCCCCATCAACTGCTCCACTAACTCAGAGATTTCCTCTTCGTCTGTTTTACCGCCAACCGAATCCTTATACAAGCGCAAGTTTTTGATGAGTGAGAGTTTCTGTTCCAGTGACTGCGGCTTGAATCTTTCCTTGGCCGGTGCATTTTTGTAAGAAGGATCAAACAAATGACATATTCCTGAAAGCCCACTGGAAAGATAAATCAAGCTGGATGCAAAACTGTCCGAGAAGTCAAGTTGAGTCTGAGAAGACTGATTGGCCTCTTCAGCGGTCTTCATCAGCCCTGACATGTCAAGCAAGCATTTGCGAGTGTGAGACACAAAACAGTTGACGGCAAATTCAACGTCCTCTTCACTGGGGATGAACCACTCAAACTCGAGATTGCTAAACCGAGAGTTGTCAAATTGGAAACCTCCCCAGCACGTTTCGTTCAACTCTCCATTATTGTTGGACAGCCAATCTTTCGATATCAACCGGGATTCAACCATGCGAGTCGTTGTGGTTGTCAGTAATGTGTTTTGAAGCATGAGAGGGGAGATGAGTGAAACAGGACCTTTAACCCTTTCCATAATAAAAGTTGTGAACTCAGATAATCGATCCTTCACTTTCAAAACTTCTCTACCAGCAGTTGCAAGAGCAGCACTTAGAATCGACATATACCAGAAGAGCGCTTGGTCTCGGGGAGCGATATCTATGCCGCTTCTTGTTGATGCGGCACCATTCTCTTCAATTTCTTCTCTTATCCTGGGTACTAGAGAGTTAAAGACCCTGGGGAACTGAGATTCTGGATTACGCTTGATAAGGATCGATACAACAGCTCCAACTGTGTCGGCGACAGTGTGATGCACATTGCCCTCCACAAAGTGATAAACCTTTTCGGCTAAACAGTGGAATATGTCATCTGAACAAGACTCTAAAATAATCGACATGGTCTTTGGGATGATCTCGATGACTTTTGTCTCCATCCTGCCGGGGTTCTCAGGAAGGTTTTCCAAGAGGCGGGTCAGCCGTTCACAGAAAATTACAGTGAATTCATAAAATGCACTGGTGGCGGAATGGAATGCAGACAACTCGTCTTCTTGTGAGATGATCTCATCGATGCGGAGCTCACCTTCTCCCGAAAAAAACTGAGACTCGAGCAGTTCTAGATGTCTACTTGTGAAATCCAAGGCAAGAGCTCCTCCATCGTTGTTGGAACCGATTTCAGCAATAGGAACGAAACTCGCCACGGTACTGAAAAAATACAGAGTCTGGTGGGTTTTCCCCAAATCGTTGGAGTCAATTCCTTCCAGCAGCATCGAGAGGATGCGGACAAGGTGTACTCTGTAGTATGGAATTTCACACAAGTAACGAGTCAGGACTGTTAGCTGCTTCAAAACGACGTTGAGTCTATGAGTTGATGTGACATTCAACAAAGATGAGTAGACATCCAAGAGACAGCGGTCGATCACAAAACGCTTGTCGATGAATGTGAGAAGGTTGAGAGACCTGACAAAAGAATTGACCGAGCCGTCGTTTTTTGACTGTACTCCCATATTGACAATGGGGAACATGATGTCTCTGAAAAATTGTACAGTCGCAGGGCTCAATCTGGAGTCTTGCGGAAGTGAGCGCAGAGAAAGCCAATGTGAGTTTGTCTGATTGCGACCTGTTTCCAAGATCAGACGATGGTGAAACGTATAGATCAGAACATGGACAGCCTTCGAGATGGCCGAGGACCAGGGCCCGGTATTCGAAGGGTGGACATAAGTTCTAATGCCATTGGCAAGATTGGAGAGCTGATCGATCACCCCTTCTTCGACCAAAGCACCGTCCCCGTGCATGGAGCACACAATGATGGTGGCAAAACTTTGATAGTAGGAAGTGGAGGGTTCGGCGTCTGCGCTGAGTCGATTCACCACTTTTAAGGAGGAGAAAAATTGGGTGAGAATCTCCTTGAACTGATCCTTCGAGAACACTCCATACTCACCAGAGGGGGCAGAGTGTTTCTGTCTGGTGAGTTCCAACAGCGATTTCTCCGCAATTCTGCCCAACAGTGCGACAATGTTGTTGGAGACAGAGCCTGACTTCTTTACGGCCGACCAGATATGGAAAAGGGATGGAATGTAATGACGAATATCGGTCTCGTGGAAGCCACTCGAGGTTTTCTCCTTGAAAGTGATGGGTACCATGCAGTACAACGCAGATAAAGCCAGAGATGCCGTTTGAAGAGAAAATTTGTTAAGCAACCGCTCCATGATTTCAGGTACAGAGTTTTCATCAAAGAAATGGCTTGCTTGGAAAGCCAGGTCGATGAGTTTTTTGTAATGCGCTTTATCGTAGCTGTCGTAATTGAAATCAGGCTGCGGGAAGTTACTCTCAATCTCTGCAAATACGAGCCTCCATTCGAGTTTAAGCCCGTTCTCCTTCAAGAGCTCTTTGTCCTTTGTGAGCAGATGGAAAAGCTCTATATAGAGATCCAGATTGATGGGCTGGCCTCTTGATAAGCAAATGGCGAAAAACACTTTTGCTAGCGCCACTCTGAGGGTGACTGGCATGACAAACTTCATCTTTATGAAAGTCTTGAGCTCTACCGCCCAGTGTTTCAGACTAACAATTGCTGCAGATCTGGGAGAGATCTTGTGTACCGGGGTGGAAGTTCCTCCCAGCAAATCCATATCGTCACCGAAATCCACACCATCTGAATCATCGCCACTATCATTTTCGTCCATTGGTATATCTATATCGATGAGATCGGTATCGAGAGCAAGGTCCACGTCATTGATCAGCCCGTTCTGCGCCGAAGTCAGCTGCTTTGCAGAAACATGCAACGCCCCTTGTAGATCAAGAGACTTGATGGCAATGTAGATATGCGAAACAATGTGGCTGAGGTACTGAGCCTGATCACAAACTCTTTCGGTTTGATAGGGCAGAAGGCTGATGAGATCAAGGTTTCTCGGTTCAAGGCGTGCAAATAAAGGCGAATTGACATCGTACAAAAGATTCGTTGCCACCGCCTCATCCTCTGGGTAGTTCAAGTTGTAGTGAGTTGCCCTCTTAGTTTCCACAGAGGTAAAATCACCTTCATTGAGGGAGGCGCCAGGAGTCATGCACCTTGTTTTGAATTGGTTAAGGTAAATTTCATTCTTTAGACTGTGCGATGAGCTTGCCACCAGATTGGGACCTGACGCTGACCTTGCCAAAGGAGAACCAGACCTTGGGATGCTGGTGGCTCTTTTCATAGACTCAATCAAGTCACCAGAATCTCCTTTCGAAGGCACTGGATGTGAAATTCTAGGAGGCATGGCAATTTGCTGAGGTGTGATGAATGATGTACGGTTGAATAGAAAAAGTGGGGTTTGCACCCAAAGCTAGCTAAAACTTGAAATGAGACGAGGCTGAAATCTGTGAGCTCTTGAAAACCTGGTGATGATGATTTTCAGTATGTGGTAAAAAAAGGATCACCATGATCAAAGTATGCGGCTTTGCACGGAGATACCCGGACATGTCCGGCGATAAGCGGCTAATGACAAGTGGAACAGGTTCTTTGTGGATATACTGTTTGAGCATTCAGAAGGGGAGAAGCAAAATCAGAATTTACCTCCTGTAATATTCTATTGTCTAGCTAACGGTAGGATCTCGGATTACCTTCTCCGATGTCCCTGCAGCCGTTATCGATGCATGCGCGAAAACTATAAAAGCCAGGTGCATTCCGCTTATGCCCCACGAAATGTCATTTGGTTCCGCAGCCGCACAAAGATTGGCAGACAAAGTCATACTCATTACTGGCGCCTCCGCAGGTATCGGTGAGAGCACAGCCAGAGAGTTTGCTTCAGCCGGTAAGGGCCAGATCAAGCTCATTCTCACTGCCAGAAGAGTGGAGAAGTTAGAAGAGCTCAAGCAGGGACTGCTCAAAGAGTATCCCAACATCAAAGTGTTTTCTGGTGAACTTGATGTATCCAAAACGGAATCCATCCAGCCCTTTTTCGACTCTCTACCAGACGAGTTCAAGGAGATTGATATTCTCATCAACAATGCTGGTAAGGCTTTGGGAGTAGACAAGGTGGGAGATGTTTCTCAGGAAGACGTTCAGGAAATGTTTCAAACAAACGTCATTGGAATGGTTGCTGTCACTCAGGCTGTTTTGCCAGGGATGAAGCAGAGAAACAGAGGTGACATAGTACAGCTGGGATCTGTAGCTGGTAGAGAAGGCTATCCCGGAGGAAGTATCTACTGCGCAACCAAGCATGCTCTTAGAGCTTTTACGGATGCCATGAGAAAGGAACTCATCGACACCAAGATCAGGGTGATGGAGATTCAGCCAGGTAATGTGGAGACTGAATTCTCAGTGATTAGATTTAAGGGTGACAAGTCAAAGGCCGATAAGGTTTATGACGGTACTGAGCCACTTGTGGCTTCTGATATCGCCGAGATGATTGTTTTCAACTGTTCTCGTAGAGAAAACACCGTAATTGCACAGTCTTTGGTGTTTGCAACCAACCAGGCCAGTCCTAGTCATATTTATAGAAAGGCTTAAAATATATTTTCATTCGATGGAGATGTTGCGGTGGAGCTAAATTACGTGGGGCGTCTGGGTAATTGAGTCCACTGACAAAGAGACCCCCCCTTGAACTTTTGTTTGATCATATAACAACCAAATGGTTTCAGAGATGACACATGTAGGTGATTAACCGGTTAAGTACCGGCTTCACCGATAACACATTATGCACAGTCATGCACCTTCATGCACGGTGGACGAGCAATTCACCAGCTCACACCATCAAATGAGACTTTTGGCCTACAATTATCTCTGAGAATAATCATTCTTTCTTCTGATTGATGTGAAAGACACACTGGGTTAAATTATGGGGTCACTTCCAGATGTGATACAACTCCCCTGTGCATTTCTGAGTCTATGTTGGCTCACGGTTCTCCAATCATTCGTCATTCGTCCAAAGCTTCTGTGCGAATAATCCGCTTCTGCTTGAAGGTCTATCGTTAAATCGTATCAATCGTTTATAATTATGCCGTTTCCACTTGCTACAACAGCTTATCTTCTCTTTCCTGACCTTTCTTCAAAAACAAGTTTCCGTTTTGTAGGCGAGAAAATGTTATCTCCCGCCGTTTGATGTGTCCTCTCACTGAGACGTTTGTCGGCCACCATGAGAAGGGTCACGCCATTCTTGTTGGCTTCTTCCCGTGCATCTGGAATCACGTTCGGATCCTTGAACCCCAAAGGTACCCGGGACGACTTTCCTTTCGCTATCGGCGAAGGCATCAGGTTAGCGGATGACTCTACCGGTTTTGGAGATGATTGAGACAGCACAGCCTCATCTTGGAAAAAGCGTGGGTCTATTCTGCCCTCAGGAAAAGAGAACGGTTCCTGGTGTTCATTGTAAAGAAGAGGAGTATTGAATAAGCTAAAAAACCGGTTGTCCGGCTCATCTGTACCTAACTCCTCGGGTACACCGTCTGACGATAAAAACTCTTCAACTGTTGCATCTGTAGACGAGTGGGTAGCTTGGACCTCATCGTTGTAGATTGTTTCATTAGTTTCCTGGAAGGATGATTCCAAGAAATAGCCACTCTCCAGTGCGGCAAAGTTGGTTACAATCACTGCATCGTCATACCCATCTCTATATCGCTTTATTGCCTCGAGAATGTGAAACAACTCACTTAAAACGCACTCTCGTCCTTTACCAATGACAAGCTCAGCCCTCTCTAAAGAGTCCTGTAATAGGGAAACATTGCACTTTTGGGAAAAAACTATAGACAACATAAGAGATATTCTCTCGCTTTTTTTCAGGTGATCCGGCTCTTTATGCCTGACTCCCTTGGGCCACCAAGGAGGTTTGGAACGGTCTCCATTTCTGTAAGGGTAGGCTGTTTGCTTTTTCGGTTCTACCGCCTTTACCCAAGCTTTAGCTATACTCTTACAAGCTTGTTGACGAAGTTCCTTGAAGCAGTCTGAAAGCTGGTCAACTGTTTCTTGGTTATTTGAAATATGAATACCCTTCTGAAACTCTCGTTTGTCCGTAGCTGGACCAATTTTCTGCTTCCTCTGGCTTGAATTCTTGCCTTCATTCTTGAGCTCTCTCAATAATATATCGTGGAACAGTGCCCGTTGTCCCAGTGTAAGTGTTCTGTGCTCTCCCGACCCGTCTCTGAGAACGAGAAACAGATTGAGAGCATGTTCCGAAGCGTACCTTTTCACAAAAGCCAAGAACTGATCTTTAGACATGTCATCCTTCATTACAAATTGAGATTAGTCGCATTGTCGTTTATTAAAGTACAATACAAGAAAATTTGAAAAGAGTTTCAAAACGGTTTTGCCATATATATATATAAAGGCTGCTGTGAGTGTGCGATCTCATCCAACATGTCTCAGGTAGATTTCGAACGAAGGCTCGGGTCGCTCGATCTGGCAGACGAAGCAACCCGGACAGACGAGGCTTTAAAACTGTTTCAGCATGCAATAACAAAAGAGCAGAATGGCGCAATGAGCGACGCTATAGAATTCTACAGAAAGGCCACCAAAGTAAGTCTTCCCAAAAGTTCTACAATCTAACAGTAGCTCGATCCCAATGTCGAGAAAGCGTACCGAACTCATTTTATTGCATCCTTGCCGCCACCGGAGCCACGCAAGACAGATCAAGTGGCCCCGGTGGATATATCCAAGATAAACGTGAGTAGGCTGCTAGACTCTTTTGAGCATTGTGAGTTTTCTCCCTTGGATGATGTCAAGCCAATATCACTGGCAAAGTTGCCTGATGAGGTTGTTGTACATATTCTTTTGCTTTTGATGAAAATTGACTCGCCTGCCTGGCTGAATTTTTCCATGACGTCGAAGAAACTGGCGCATCTGTCGTTCAAAAGAGGAAGTGTATGGCGCAGGCTGGCGTGGCTTGTTTATCCGAATCAACCGTTCCAATTGGCCGAGTTGAAACGTCACAACTTTGAGCTAGACTCATCGGTCCACCTTTACGGAGGTAGCTGGCATAAGATGCTGTGTGAACGACCTTTTATCAAATACAACGGCATTTACATCAGTGTAGTGAATTACTGCAGAGAGGGGGGGAAGTCGGACGGGTCTTCTGCTTGGACAAACCCTATACGGATGATTACATACTATCGGTATCTGCGGTTTTATCCGGATGGGAGTTGTCTACGGTCTCTTACGACAGAGGAGCCCACTACGGTGGTTCCTGCCTTCAACAGCGACTGGGAAAGCGCGGATGGGAAGAAATTGTTTAGGGGCCACTGGCATATCTCTCCTAAGGGAAGAGTGTGTGTCGACACGGAGGGCCCCGTGCCGACCTACAGATTCATAGAGGAGCTGAAAATCAAGCACGGCAGCAAATGGGCAAGACACCACAAGCTGGAGTGGGTTTCATCTTACTACGTGGACAAAAGAAACAATGAAAAGGGAACCTTCTCCTTGGAAAACGAAAAGGATTTTTCCTTCTCCAGAGTAAAGTCGTACGGGAGTATTATAGGGGGTTACTCAAAGAGTTGAGCCTTTCTTTTCTTTTCTTTATTCTCCCTCCGATGGCGGTGTGTGGATGCCCCTGTTGCGTGTACCAACCAACCTGAGGGGCCCTCTTCACATGCGTGATCACATGGAGATTTTAGATAATCAGGAAAATATGGTTGTCAGCCAAACCAAGCAGCTGGAAAGTTTTATGAGCCATGGAGCGGTGGCAGATCAGAGTCGCCTTACGAAAAACGAAAGTTTCAATCCTGACATGGAGTTCGATCTGGCTTATGACATGCTTATGTCGGGGACGGACAAGTCTTTGGATTTTTCACCAGAAAGTATAAGAATACCGAAAACCCCAGATACGCAGTTTCGCTTGCCGTCGATATCCACACTCACCCCGGAAATGGCAAAGGGACTGGAAATGCATCGCCAAAAGATACTACAAAACGGGGTTCCTCCCGGCTCCCCCGACTATTCCCCCCACATTGAGTCGACAACGTCTCCAGGGACGCGTAGCCTTCTGCATCAGATCAACTCTCAGAGCTACGAGCTGCTTTCTATTTCCGAAAGCCATGCTCTAGAGTCGTTTCTCGATAGCATAGTTGACGACGAGCGTTTGAACTCTTTGTCAAAACATTGGCCGCTGTTGGATCCATTCGGCACTAAGCATTCGGAGTCGGAGCACATGGAGCCGTCTAGCGAGTGGAAAACTAGTTCTAGCCCTCCTACAGACTCGTGTGCGTCAGTTGGTTTAAAAAGGAAAAATTCTGAAGCTTGTATGAGGGAAGCGAAAAGGGCACTTTTGAGTGAGAGAGAGAAAAGAAAAAATCACACAACTGCAGAACAGCGGCGGCGAGATGCGATTAAAGATGCTTTCGACCATTTGGTGGGTCTTGTCGCCGACAAACCTCATGAGAAGAAAAAGCGTGTCAGTAAGTTCACCATTATGCAAAAGGCGATTGATGAGGTCGAAAAGCTGCAGAGACAGAATAGTCAGCTGCGAGATCTAGTGGCGTAGCTTGTATATAATGAATTTGAATGACTGTTTATGAGGGAAACGCTGGTTTGCGTTGAGTGGTGGGATAAGGTGTGTGTCACTGACATGGAGTTTTTCATGATGTAGGAGAGCTCGGATATTGAGACATAACTTTTTCTTGTTTTATCTCTACTTTATCATGGCCAGGGAAAGTGATTTTAATTCCCCGGAAAGTCTAACCAATAGTCTCAAACCACCCTAGAGCTGCAATACGAGGAGAGGTGGATGACGGTGGAGGGACGAAATCTCTGCAAAATGTTCCACGGGCTTCTGGCACCGACTTCACAAGCTCTATCATCAGATCCAACGAAAGAGAATCTTCTTCAGGACAAGATGAAGAAGAAAAAAGATAAGAATAGCAAAGCTCTCAATATCGATGGTATATCAAGTCGCAAAATCCAGCAAAGCATATAACGTCATAAGAGTACGACTTTTGCTAGGAAATCGGCTGAGAATTTCTCTGAGCAAAGTGGTGTACCCAGGATTCGAACGCTAACGGGTTGATTGTTAGACGAAAAATCTGATTTAATGAAACGCTTAAAAATGATATTAATATCAAAATTGAAGAACTAATGCCAATCTTTTACCCTTATTTTTTTTGTGAAAGCTCATACGCTGGAGAAGTGACAGTCTCATTCTCGCGCCAGAGAAGCCTTTTGACTCTTTTTGCCCAGGAGACAAACAGACCACCTCTCTTGCCAACGGCCAAACCCTGAGATTTAATATCATATGCTTCACCAACCTCAGATTCATCTATCCGCTCAACTGGCTTCCATTTCTTAAGCATCAATGAGCTCAATGCCACGCTGACAGAACTCATCGCCATTGCCCCACTTGCAATCATAGGATGAATCGCCACCTCAAATGAGACAAAACACCCATGGCTTATCAGAGATGAATTGAAAGGGGAGAAGAGTGGGAAGAAGGAGGGAAAAGTGGAGATGAAATAGAGGTTGAAGAAGAGAGTATTTACGGAGATTATTCGAAAGTGTCAGAAAAAGCACCGCAGAAGCAGCAGAAAAATGCTTTCTCTCTTTTAAGTAAAGTGGAAGCGTAGTTGAAGACTCGGAGATATCAACTCATAAAGTGTATTTTCAGTTATATGGGTCCGAAGAGAATTCGTTTTGGAAACTCTGCTGATTTGAAATCAATACATCATCTAATGGTCTCGTCACTTGGGACTAAAGGAACTCATACCATTAATATAAACTCTTTCATGTAAGAGACGCTCTTTAGGCTTCGTTTGTATAAGGAATGTTGAGATAACAAATTTCAGCATAGTCAGTTCTGTGTAGTCCGGCATTTTCACAGTTGGTCTCACAGCTGCCTTTTGCAGAGTTCTGATTAAAACAGTGCCAATTACACGATAGTCCACCATTAGAGTAGAGCGGTGCATTGACTAAAGTCCCTCAACCAGGGCACACAACATTCATTGGTTTCCCTGCTTTCGTAATAGCTCTTTGGGCTTATTGTGCCTTTCTTATAAACAGAAGAAACAAAGTTAAATAAAAAGCCTGTCTATGGATGCATCAAAACAGCATTCAACTTATCATAGGCACCATTTACACTTTCAGTTTCCATTGAGTTACCCAACTGCCTTGACGCTGTTCAACAACATTGCTCTGCTGTTTCATTGCCATCTACAATGAGCCAGATGTCACTTTCATGATTTCTACGTTTGGTCAAAGATGACTCAGGCAAAATATGGATTGCAACTGTCAAGATTGAAGTGGAAGACCGAGGTTAGTGCACAACCATACTTTTTATTTTCCAGTCGTTAGACCTGTCAGAACTAGTATCCTGGTCGTTACTTCAGAAGTATCGAAACGGTCAGATCATCAGTATTTACTTACTGCTGTTATCCACGGAAGAGTACCCTTGACTAAGCTACGAGCCTAGCAGACAATAATAGGAATTCAATTTCGAATTTGAGCCGTATACTGAAATGTAAACCGAAAAATGGAGGGCACAGCTCGTGGTATGCACCATGCCTGAACAGCTAAATCATCAGATGCAGTCCGGCCTAAATGGGCTTTGGTCTATACTGTTGTCCAATTGTCTAATATACATGAGTACATCTTATAGCCATAAAAAAAAAAGAGGACGTACTCTCTGATTACCAACGAGTGGTCTCGGTCGCAGTAGTTTTAGTCAAGTAAGAACAGCCGTTAAATTGTGAATGCATGATATTTCAAAACTCAATAGTAAATCGGTTAGGACATTTTGATTCAGGGTAATTAAAGAGGAGAATGCGATTTCGCCTTTAAATTTTGCTAGAGTGCTCAACTGAGATTACCTTTACAGTTAGTCGAATTCAAAGACATCATCACGAGGGAACTGTCTGCATTGATTAGACTTCCAAGCAGACTTGTTTATTTCCTCTCATAAATGAATCAGCTGCGGCATACTGGTTTTTCTAACCCCTTTTGTATCATTTCAAGCCCGTTTATCCCACCAGCAGAACTAACCCATCTTTTCATCGATACCCGTCTTAGAGTCTATGCACCTAGATATCCTTCGCAGACTTGATTACTGCCGCGTGTACTTTTACAAACCTTTCTCGATAAACCCATTAAACGCAAGAAAACGAAAAACTGATATTTAATAGACTTAACAGTTTTATAGAATCCAACCGTCATTCCAAGTCTTCCAGGTTCCCTCTCTGTATATATATAAGCTGCAATCATCGCACCCAACAACTACAGATTCAACTCACTCAAAATCTGACCAGCTAGCGTCTTGTACATCCAAGCGTTACCCGTCACCTTCTTCAGTTGAATACCGTAGAGTCCCACCAAGGGCACTTTCACAATATGAATCTCAAACTTGAGAGGGGTTCTCACTTTCACAGTCTTGGATTGTGGCGCAGGGCCCGTGTGTTCCACTCTACTAGAAACAAGCATATCTGATCCTCCTCTGATATTGTGGGTAGAGTCCATGGATTCCTGAGAGTCGGTGGAGGACCGACGGGTGACGTTTGCCGAAGCTGGGGTCATGGGCATTTCACTGTGGAAAGACGAGCTGCGTTCCTTCTTTTTCAAAAGGTTGTTCCCCAGTGAGAATCGTCTGCGCGGCATTGAATCGTCGTCGTGGGAATCGCTCACGGTGAGTTTTGGAGTATCTTCCGAGTTTTCACTGATTTCCTCCTTGGTTTCAATGGAGGAAGTGTGTACGCATATGAAACCACCCTTTACTTCTTTAAACTTCACACCCAGACCCACTAGCACGGTAATGATGTTGTACCGAATAACGGGAAGCGGTTTGGTAGAGGTGGTTTGCACAGAAAAGAACCCCTTAAGGAACAGCGTACGGGGATACTCGATAGAAGGCATAGACCCCTGAGGTGCCTTGTTTGAGAGTTCCACAATTTCCGCCTCGGACAGCGATTTCTCCATGACACTTGTGTTTCTGCGGTGCTCAAAGTGCGAGTCGTTGTACTCGTCGTCCTGCAAATTCACGTCATCAAAGAAACTCTCCTGCGGGATAGCAGGAACGGGTGGGGCAGGCGGCCTCGGGTTGAGAGAGCTCTTCCGGCCATGTCCCACAGACTTTGCCCTCGCCGAGGGATGGTATTTCTTGGAAGTTGGAGACGGTGGCGGTAACTGAGCCGCTCCCACGTGGGCTGAAGAAGTACGCTGGTGGGTTTGAGCCGGGTTTTTCTCCCTACTGGTAACCTTCATCGAACCCACACGACGAACAAGCTGGTCCACTGGCTCCGCCACTCGTTCCCGCGAAGGAGTTGGGCTGGACTCCTGTGTGAGAATCGTGGGAACCTGCTGCTGATGCGTGGGAGAAGTTGCATGCGTGGGAGGGGATGGATGCACAGGATGCTTTCTGCGAGACGAAAAGCGGCGCAAGAGCGAGTTTATGCCCGTTTTCGAGTCCTCCGCATTCAAGTTACTCTTGGACTCGTTGGTGTGCATGATGGAGTGGATGTTGTTCCGGTGCGAGGTGTCTAGCGTGGGGAGATGGTGCGGGAGGGAAGGCGCTTCTTGCGGCTGCTGTCTAGGAGATGTGTACGCTGGTTTCGGGAATTCTAGAGGCTCACTTTTTGACTCCAGCTTTGACTCCATCTTTGTCTCCAGCTTTGCCGGGATTTTCTCCGACGCATACTGAATCGACTTCCCAGAACGCCGCCGCTTGGCTTCCGAGGCAAGAGAGTACATTGAAAGAATCGGGTGATAGCCGTCTGTGGGGTCTCTATAGTCGTACTGGTTAAATTGGGTGTCGATGAATTGATCATCAGACTGACTCATAGAGTGCAGTCGGTTCCAGATACGGCAGTCCGACACGTACTGGTCTGAAGACAGTAGCGTTGTGAGTTCTGTGAGGATTCGCTCCTCTGAGCCGAGCTCCAGACTGGTCAACTGTCGAACAACGTCAATGTCCAGCGGCAACTGAAGAGGCTCGCGGTACGGCAAGTAACTCTGAGGCGGACCATCGTAACCACGACACATCCAGGGATGTCTCATCACTTCCTTCACGGTGGCTCGATGAAGAGGGTCCACAACTAGCATCCGCGACAGCAGCGATACACACTCATGGGATATAAATGGCGGATACTCCACCGTTCCCCTCTTGATCTTCTCGTGAAGAACGTTGACACTCTGATCGTCAAAGGGCACCTTCCCTGAAACCAAAACGTACAACACTACGCCAAACGACCACACATCCACTTCTGGCCCGACATACGGATGGGCACGCAAGAGTTCTGGAGCGGCGAAATAAAGGGACCCGCAATAAGTTTTCAGCAGCTGACGACGATCGTACAAGTTTGACAATCCGAAATCAATCAGTTTAATCTCCCCATTCATAGTTATCATGATGTTTTCAACCTTGAGGTCTCTGTGAACAACGTTATTAGAATGGCAGTATTCCAACGCTGAAGCTATTCCTCTTGCAAACCTTCTAGCGTGTCTCTCTTTGAGAGAGCCGTGCGAAACAATGTAGTCGAGCATTTGCCCTCCTGTGACGTACTCGAACAGCATGTAGTAGTGATTCGTCATGGGGATCATCTCGTAAAGCCTACATATATACGGGTGGTAGAGGAGTTTCCCCAACGCTCCCTCTCGAACGGTTCTTGTGTCTCTGGCCACTTCCTTTTCGTACTCTTTGCGTCTCTTTGCAATTAGAGTCGACTCGGTTGGCATCGGATCGTGGGCATGCTGGCGCTGCCATATCTTTGCCGCCCGCGGCACCACTTTAACAGCACACACCTCTTGAGTTATTCTGTGACGAGCCACTTTCACTTTACCCATTGAGCCCGAACCAATGGTTTTCGCAAAAACCCAGTCGCCAATCGACTTTCTGTGAAATTGTTGTGGGGCAGCTCCTGCCACGGTAGCGCCAGCTTTGGGAGTTGACGGCGGTTGTAATTGCGGCTGCGTAGGAGCTATCTCCGCTCCAGGCAGCAGAGTGGCATTCCGCTTGGGTGATACATCCTGCGGTGTGACACTGGATAGAGAAGCATTCCGCAGCATTCGTGGCGTGGCGGGCGCAGCGTTCACAATGGGCCTTTCGTTACGAGATGAATTAAACTGATCGGGAGATCGCACTTTTGGCAGTGCACTCGAAGGCGTGTGAGACATAGCGTTGGTGTTGCGGAGATGCACGTGAAAATGGCAGTGCACAATAGCAACGCGGCTCATCAAAAGGCACCAGCGAAACCCACCAGCGTCAGCGAGTGGCTGAGAATTTTTAGACTAGATGGTCTATAATGGACCATTTAGAATTGATTACTGATTGAATTTTTGAGTTTTGAGAATCCTGGCGATAGTGCATGCACATTTCTTTACCTAAAACTTATTTTAGCAAAGCCCGCCAGGCTATGAGACTATGAGCCTATGAGTCAACGAATGAGCCCACGAGCATTAGCGAGGGGCTCATTGGTTTTGCAATTGATTATTGTGGCTGGATCTAAGTCGAATTTTAATGACATTTATGAACCTTGGCGATAGTGCATGCTCATCCTGATTTCTTCTGGTTCAATCAATTTTCAACAGTGTCTACAAGTATCCGAGGAGTGATTCATTGACCCTGATGGAGGCTGATCTACAGTTGATGTCAATTGCGAGAGCTGAAGTAGAAAAAGTAGAAAAAACCTCCTGCAAAGATTGCACTTCTTCAAGAAGAAGTCTATGTTGGTAGATGATGAACGTTGTTCAAGTGGGCAAGGTTAACATCGAGAATCAAATATAATCTTTACACTTTGGTCCACCATTAGGTCAAGTGCTACAAAAGCAAGGCTATACAATATCACAGACACGGTGGTGTCCAGATGCGGACAAGGGCGATTTGCGTAGATATAATGGACTCTGACGTGCTTCTAGACTTGACTGATTTTCGGTTGCAGGATTACCATAAATCTGAAACAGAAGTTTTTTTTCTTCAGATCAGAGGCTGCCGAGTCAGGGATAGGCCAGACCAGAACCTAATGTCAAGCTTGACTCTCAGTTCAAATGGTTAAGGTCATCAAGCGAACTGGGAGAGGAATATTTCCTTTCGCCTTTTTTTTTCCTGTTCTAAAAAATTGCAAGTCACGACTAGCACTTTCTACTATCCTTTGGAAGAGTAACTTTTCCGACTGCACTATTGACGTCTCTTTAGGTAAGTGAATGTCCAATGAGAGACTTTACGTCCATGTGCCCTTTTTAGATCAAAAACTCAACATATGTTGGCATCGTGATTGACATTGCCTCATAGCCTGCTCATGCACGGCGGGCTATATCTCAGTACCTTTTAGTGTTTCATGCGATCAAATCTAGATCTGATTCCAGAAACTAGTCACCTGGACTTGGTAAGAGATGATATTGCGATCTGGTGAATACTCATTCCAGTAAAAGCCTGATGACTACTTGTTCAACCAAACCTTCTTTAACAAACGCATCCGTGGTGAGTTGGTCTGAGCAAAACAAAAAACAATACATTGCAACTTATCTGGTGGATTATAATTTGAAAACATGAAAGAACAAGGAAAGAGACCAAAAAGCTCAACATCAGTGCTTAAACATTTTCGAGTCTGCTCTTTCGCCCCTGTTTGCTCAGCTTGACCCTTGGCACGACGGTCATCAGACCATAGAAAATCATAGGTCGGTCTACAAAGAGTTTGAAGTATTCAAGGTTAGAGGAACAAGTTTCCCAGTTTTGTCTGTTTGTTTACAAGGCATTACTGATGCAGAAGATGGAGAATTATGGCAAATAGAAAGTGTTTCTATTCTGGCCCCAACTACACAAGTGAAATAGGTTCTTTCCCATACCTGCTACTGACGTCCATGCCTACCATATAGTCTGCAATCTATGCACCCCGCGGTGCTATCCTTCCATGAAAATACGCTGTTTAGGGGAAAGCATATGATCGAATGACACTCAGCCAAAGAGGATGGTTATCTCTATCAGATAAGCTTACCCTGCTATCAAGTACTCGAGTGCAGTTGCTCTTCTTGAAAACGGGTTAGGGTCCCTGTCGCCTCGATACAGGAGGTAAGATAGTAGATGCATACATCAAAGGTGTATTTGTCTCTGCAGATTTGTGCCTGTATCCGTGCCTTAACTGCATTCGCCCCGTCTTTACATTTAGTACGGTCTCCCCTCCTTCGTTGCCTTCTCTTTTCCATTTTTTATCGGAACGACACATCCCTTCACAAGATACAATACTGCCTCTCTTCGGTTCTCGTTTTGCATTCTCTGAGCAAACTGAAAAGCCTTGACGACTACTCCAATTTGGTGACTTCAATACATAGACAATCATTAGCTGACAGCAATGATAACAGCGGAAGACAGATGGTGACTAGGGCTCTAGCAGTCAAAAGCAAAAAAAGAATAATTAAACACATCAACTCTGGCTATCAACGGAAGGTGATGTGGGCCCACGTCAACTTTCGACCAGCGTCTTATTCTACTAAAGTCTTTTAAAATTTCAATTGAATGCTCATCAATCAGAAATGACAAATACAGATGGGTCGGTGTGGTCACTTTCGATCAACTCAACTGTTTCGTTTGGGCCGTCCTTTGAATTTTCCTCTAAATCCTCATCTGAACCTTCGTCCGAACCCTCATCTTCAACCTCATATGCAAGCTCCTCTGAATCCTCGGTCTCGTCTTTTGATGACTTTTCTTTTGATTCAACCTCTTCGTCCTCTCCGGCTTCACTTATCACATGCTTTTCCCTTCTGAGTTTAGCCCTCTCTTCCCTCGTCAAGGGAACTTCTTCGCTGGCGTCCCTGTACGCTCCGTTTCTCAACCTCCGCCTCTTCGACCTCGACCTCGATGAGCTCCCATCAGACCCGTCATCTTCAAAATCACTTTCGACGTAGTTGTATCTTTTTCTTTCCCTCTCTTCTAGTCGAGATGACTTCTTTCTCATAGACAAGAGATTTTGCAGCTGAATCTCTCTTTTCCTGGATGCAGCCTGTTTCCTCCGCTCTAAATCGGATTCCGCTACAGCTTCTACATATTTCCTCAGCTCTACATGAAGCTTATACTCCCAGCTGGATGTTTTTTTCCCTGACCTTTCTAAAAGATCCTGAACAAACCTGTCAAATTCGTAAATTCCAGCCGTCAAGTTTACCCACTCCACAATTTTTGGCTCTAGGTCCGACAAATCGAATCTTTTACGTTCCAGTGCCCTCACGTCTTGACGATTTTTGGGCATATCCCAATAGTCATATTGCCACTTGCGATAGTACAGACGATGATCTAACAAAAACAAGTACTCCCCTCTGGTTTTCCCTTTCAAATCGTCCTGCGTAAACACAATCATTGGTCGACAATCATCCACAGGTCTCTCGTACTTGTCCACTAACCTGCGAAGATTACCAACATTATGAGAAGTGCATAGCATGACCAGCTGGTGATATATATCACATTGCTGAGGTAGAGAGAGAGCATCAAAATCAAACTTCTCCAACTCTTCTTGACTATGGCTGGAAAATTCTTCGGGCAAGAGTAATTGAACCTGCTCACTGAATTGTTCACCACTTAAGGTGGTTTCACTTGATTTATTGACATTCAAAAGCTGCACCAAGCCAAGTCTAAATTTGTTAACAAATTTTGGCCCACTTATACCAAGCAGCTCTTCTTCAAATGCATCAATATCAAAAGTATCGTTGCTCAACTTGATCAATCCACGCATGGAATACAGCCATTGTACAACATAACTGAATTTTTCATGATTTCTCAAAGCCTTTAAAGTATCATGGTACGTCGGAAGCTCCGTGAAAAGCCTGATTGTGGTTTTAGAGAGCTGCGTTGCAGTCTCTTCCGAAACAAGAGAGGAAAGCCCTTTAGCCGGATGCTCTGAGTACACGGGCGGAGTTTCACTCATACAGTCGCGTAAGATCCTTCGAGCGGTACACTACCACACACTACCACTGAGAAGTGTGAGTTTTCTCCTTGAATGATGAGCCAGAATTAGCCGGAGCTTTGACTGAGAAGATATTTTTTTGGAATTTCACATTGTTGGACTTCTATGTTGAGCGCAATACTTGATAAATGGCTAAGCTGGAGGGAGATGAAAACCTAAAAAATAATTGCCCCCTGCCAGAATTGAACTAGCGACCTTTGCATTACAAGTGCAACGCTCTACCACTAAGCTAAGGAGGCGAGATATTGAGCGCAAGCCGGCCGACAATACCCGAGATGAAGGCAAAAAAACGCTCAATGCCCCGGGTCGTTAATTTTCAGCACCCTGACCCCCGTGTTCCCAGGTACCGTCACTTCCCGACAGACGCAGATGAATAAAGTCGGTGCGGAGGAGAGTTTAGTGGGTATGGGTCATTGACCGAGTCCCACACAGGGGTACGCTTAGGCTG
>JAKTTA010000001.1:57848-78117 GCA_030580415.1 Citeromyces nyonsensis
CATCATTAATGATTGTGCAGTCACCAGAATCGTTTGGGCGCACATTTCAAAGGAGGAACCAGCAAGGATATTGAACTTGAAGCTTATGACAAATGGATCGGCCCAAAGAGTGTCAGTACTCATAAGATATAATCGTCTTCTCTCAAATGCCTTATTTGCGAGAACAAAACGACGATACGGGAGAGAGGCTCCCCAGCCTCTCACTGTTGCGCAATGGTCACTGTGGATTTCACACAGGGATCATTACGTCCCGGATAAGCGTCTGAAAAGGTTCTTGAGAGAAGCATAACTAGAAGACAAAGGATTTTGAAAAAGATGCAAGGATGTTAAACGGATGATGAACTAAACAAACCACGATGCAAACTTTGCGCAAAATGGCGCTTTTTATTGCGGGAGATATTTTTACAGATGTGAAAGCATCAATTTTTAGTCGCCCATGTGATCTATTGAAGTACGTTATATATGTGTTTATATAATGGAACTTGTATGTGAAAAAAAAAAGCTCAAATAGGCTTTTGTAATTCAAATATACTTATCTTTATGTTCAAATATTCAACCGCTCGGTTCAATTAGCTTGTATCAAATTTCTGATGGGGTAAAATTATTTACATGTGCAACTGTAACATATTTTATAGTTAATATATTAGCCATCACTGTGACCTCAAACCAAGAAGCCGCGACTGTTCACATTTTTTTGAAAACCCAATTTTAGACTATGTTACGCTGTCCATTCGGTTCAAGTGTAAATCGAAATAAATTGGAATTTATACAGACACCCATAGATTACACTCTTTTTTGCCAGTACATTACACTGGATCGATTGTCCAATATAACCACTTTTAAAAATCTCGAAGCGAAAGAGGCAAGCATACTCACAAAGATCAGGCGTCGTAGATAATAAGTCATGGACTACAAGTGTGTGACAAGTTTTTAGAAAGACAACTTTTCAAGCTCAGCAGCAGCCGTATCGACCCGAAAAGCGCTCTATTGCTTATACACAAATATTCAATTCATCAGCTTTCAGAATGACTGGCCGTCAGTCTAATACCGCTGAAAGTTACCTCCATTCCTGTGCCTACTTGCCCGTAATGGTCATAATACGAAATCTCAGGATCAAAATACATCAGATTCGAGATAGCGGGTGATTCCTGAAACCACGAGCAGTTTACCGACCGAGCCTATTCACTAACATTGCAGATCATTCATGCCAGTTCTATAAACATCTGTGATAGGTCGTTATCGAATCATTCCAAGATCAGGATTTGGCATTCACTCCTGATTAAGGTCCTTTTCCGAAAGTTCGTCGTCATCAGAACTACTGAAATCTGCGCTCTCGTATTCGTCAGAAGATAACTCTGTTTCTGTTACACTCGAAAGGTCACTTTCGTAATTGTTGACGGGAGCACTTTGTGCAGCAACAGGCGCACCCATCATCGGAAAGCCCTGAAAAACACCACCAGCCATAGACTGAAAAGCAAGAGGCTGAAAAGGAGGATTTTGAAAGGGTGGCCACGGAGTCAGAGGTGGGTTTTTAGATTCATCCATGACAGGGTGTTCGGATGGCGAACGAAAATTGAACTTCCATAGTGCTAGAGCTCTCAAGTTTAAAGATCGGAGAATGTTTCAAACGAATAATCCGTCAAAAGTGAAGAAAGAGAAGAAATCTCAATAAAAATCTCATTCACACTATACAATGGTCAATAGACAACGCTCCTTTCACAGCAGTAATCACGAAAACAAAGAAAATAGCCGTCAATGTATGTGAATTTTTCTTCTCTCAACTTCCAAATGCTTAATTTTGCTCAGATATGAATCTGTCAATGTCAACTTCAGTAACGGGAGCGTTACCAGAGTTGGAAACCCTGCGTTGCTCTTTTTCGTTTTGCAAGTCGATTCTCTTCAGCTTGTTGAGTGGACCCCAGCCACTAACTGGAGGAGCGAGTTCAAAAGCATCCAAAAATGCAATCACGTGCTTGAAGTTCTCTCCCATAGTGACGATCTCGTGGATCATGTCTTCGATGCACACCACATCACGCTCTCCCAGTTTGTCTTCTACGAGGTTATTATCATTCAGCGAAATTTGCTTGACTTCGTTCGTCTCAGCATCCTTGACAGTCACCTTAGCTCTCTTTTGGATGAGACTTCTAACAGTAGCCAGAGATGGGGTTCCCACAACTACGTATGGAGACACTAGTCTCAGCAAGGGAGCAATGGTTGCAGTCCAGCGGACAAACACACCGCGGTTATGATGAGCCAGCCTTAAAAGGGACAGAACTTTTCTAGCCTTGGAGGGAATTTTTGCTCCATGAGGACCAGCTACTCTCACCACAAATAAAAGTCTTGGCTTCTCCTCAATGGCTTCTTTGGGTTTCTCAGACTCATTCTTCGCAATACGCTTGATCCTGTAGTTTTCTCTTTCTGATGCCAGATTCTGGCTTATAAGTCTCTCAGCTCTTATAAACTTGTCACCGTTCCTCCGACGCTTGCGGGACTGCTCTTCCTGTCTTTTCCGTGCAGCTTCCTGCTTCTCGATCCTCAAGCGATCGGCATTCTTTCTCTTTTTGAGCAAAACTTCTGGGTTGGAATTCATAGTTTGGGGAGATGCAGGAGATTCAAAAAAAAAAAAAAAAAAAAAAAAAAGGAATCGTGCATACTCATCCTCACACCAAGTACACTTTGTCAACATGGTTGATAAAGAAGGCGAATATCTGCGTACGGAATCGAATCCTGAAGAGTTGGGTCAACTCCTAGATCAGGTATTTGAAGGTGTGGATGAGTCATACATCGAGTCTCAGGATCCTGATTTTTCCATAGATGACGCGGAATTATTGGGCTCTTCCAGTGACGCGGAGGAGGAGTTTGATATTTCCGATTCTGAATCCTCTTTAAGCTCATCTGAGGTTGATATGACGAGCTCAAACGCCAAGGCATATCCGTCACCTACTCCGGAGATTGATTCGCTGCTCACTTCTCATAAAGCGTTCAAAGGCTTTGTTCGCAAACATGAAGTTCCTAGAAAAATATTCCACATGTCTATTGGTTTCGTGACTCTGTACTTGTACACCCAGAACGTACAGATCGATCAGCTAGTTGCTCCGCTGTTCACCGGGTTTATCTCGGTGTTGAGCATGGACTTTTTGAGATTCAAGTGGGCTTATTTCAACAAGCTTTATTGCAAGAGTCTTGGGTTTTTGATGCGAGAGAAGGAAGTGAAGAGCTATAACGGAGTTTGCTGGTACCTTTTAGGGCTTGGTCTTGTTTTTTACAACAGCGCTAAAGACGTGGCTGTAGTGTCTTTACTTTTACTGAGTTGGTCAGACACCGCTGCATCAACTTTTGGAAGAGCGTTTGGGAAATACACACCAAAAATCTCCAAGAATAAATCAGTGGCAGGTTCTCTTGCAGCTTTGATAACCGGGGTGCTTTCATCGTATCTTTTTTACGGATACTTTGTTCCGCAATATCCGTCTGTCAATGCTCCAGGATGCTTTTTGTGGAGCCAGGAGTCGAGCAAGCTGAGTCTTCACTCTCTCTCCTTTTTGTGCGGTCTGGTAGCGGCTGTCAGCGAGAGCATAGACGTGTTTGGCGTCGATGACAATCTCACCATTCCTGTTATTTCCAGCGTTTTCCTGACGAAAACCATTCCTTTCTTTCATAATTGAGTGTTTATAGACTATGAGTAATAAAGATTTAAAAAAGAAGAGTTATAGAAAAGTTTGTGAAAGACCTCTTTCTTTCATAAATGGGTGTTTATAGAATAAAGATTAAAAAGAAAAGTTATAGAAAACTTTGTGAAAGACTTCATTTTATTGAAACTAACAAACCACCTCATACATAATTACTTTAAAAGCACTTAGTAGAAAGTGCTTGGACGCTTGGCAGCATAAAGGGTGTGAGACTTGAGGATTCTGTGTGGCAATGGGAATTTGAGGTCCTTGGAAAGGAATTGCTTGACGTATTGACGCTTAACGTCATCAGTCTTTTCAAGCTCAACAACCTTCAAGATGTGGATGTTTCTAAATCTGGCTCTGTGTCTGGCAGCAAGGTCCTGGTACATTTGCTCGACGGCTCCGACTCTGGTGACATCACGGTATTCCTTGTACATGTTGTGAGTGCCGGATCTGGACTCGTATCTGATCCAGATACCAATGTTCTTCACCTTGGTTGGGTGTGGCTCAGAGATAACGTTAAGAGCAACAATTTCACCAGAAGCCTTCTTGACCTTGTGAAGCTTCTGCAAAAAGTACCAGTAACGAGACTTAGCAACAACATCGTTAGAAGCAAAAATTCTCATACGGTAGAGTTTTGGCTCAGGGACAGCGTCGGTCGGGAGACGACGGCCAATAACTTGATATTCGTTCAAACGGGACACTAATCAGTTAGTATTATGTCCATAAGTTTCCACATCTTTCAAATTTACTCACTCTTTGTTGTATGTATAAGCCAATATCACTTAACGTGCGTGAGAATTTTCCAAAAACTGGTGCGGGTTACCCTGCCGGGCACCACAGCACACAGACAGGGAAAAAAGCTCGTGTGCTGCCTAATTATGCTACAAAAATGTGAGTTACCGAATTGGGAGAAAAGGAGTGACTGCTTTTTATGCGGACATTTTCAATTCTTTTCCGGGGAATGATTTTTTGAATGCCGGTGTGTGCGCAAAGACGCGACCAATATGTACCGCCCCCGACTCCGTCGTATGGGTCAAGATGAAAATTGAGGGTTTCCTTATATGAATTTGTCCACTTATGTATTTTACTTCGAAGCCGTTTTTTTGAAGACTAAAACAGCGATTACAAAAGTGCTGAGTTATTCGCTACAATTTTTTTCTAGATGCACTTCTACGTCTCTTCAGCCGTCGTCAATATTACTTCGATCAACTGTATGTTCAACTACGGCCACTTCTACAAACGTTCTACTGTCGTTTATCGTATGCACGCACGTCCTGCATGCGAGGTGCAGCATGATCTGATTATTATCAGACCACAGTAACACAGCTAACTCAAGCGCCCTTGACTATATAGCATCTCGTAGCCCCAGATAACTCACTTGGGTATTTTTGCACTTCATCATGACGGAAATATTCAATGCCACGACTTTGAAACAGCTAACCTCACCTTCGTTTACTGAGATTACTCAAAAGGTGTTCGCTACACAGACTCAATTGAACTTTGTGGAAAAACTATGGGCCTCCTGGTACACTTACATGAACAATGATGTGTTGGCTACAGGACTGCTATTCTTCCTGGTACATGAGATCATGTACTTTGGCAGATGTCTGCCCTGGTACCTGATTGGCAAAATCTCATACTTTAACAGATGGAAGATTCAGCCTAATTACATTCCTACTGACAAAGAGCAATGGGAGTGTTTGAAAAGTGTTTTAAAATCACACTTCCTAGTCGAGGCTCTGCCAATATGGACCTTTCACCCCATGTGTCAGAAGCTAGGTATATCTGTTTCCGTGCCTTTCCCATCTATAACGACAATGCTTTTACAAATGTGTTTGTTCTTTGTTCTAGAAGACACTTGGCATTACTGGTTCCATAGGCTTTTTCACTATGGGCCATTCTACAAGTACATTCATAAACAGCACCATCGGTATGCTGCGCCTTTTGGTCTTACTGCCGAGTATGCTCATCCAATCGAAGTGATGTCTTTGGGTTTTGGAACCGTTGGTTTCCCCATCATTTATGCTGCCATTACTCATGATCTTCATTTATTTACAATCACCTGCTGGGTATCGCTAAGACTGCTTCAAGCTGTCGACTCTCACTCTGGGTACGACTTTCCATGGTCCCTGCACAACTTTTTGCCAATCTGGGCTGGAGCAGAGCACCACGACTTGCACCACCATTACTTTATCGGCAACTACGCGAGCAGTTTCAGATGGTGGGATTACCAGCTGGACACCGAGGCCGGACCAGAAGCTAAAAAGGAGAGAGAAGATAGAATGAAAGCAAAAGCTGAACAGATAGCACAGAAAATGAGGTAGGATTTTTTTATAGATGTCTCTCTACGATAATCCTGATGATTTGCAACCTGGAACTTGATCAGATATTACGTTTATACGAATACAGCATCTTTATATGTGTTCTTTGGTAGATTCGGTGATGGATTATTCATTCTGACATGAGTGATGGATGTAAAAAGAGCCAATGATATTTTTATTCTATTTTCGTCTCCGACGCTTTCAGTCCATCTGATTTTTCTTGAAGAAAAACAAGAAAAAAAATTATTGTATCCCAGCCCTCACCGCTTTCGGAATGTGTAGGTTTTATCAGAGAGACTCAAACCGGAAAATTCAAGCTTCAAGGGGTGATGGGATTAAATTAGATAATTTTCTGAAGCTTGGGCCTCAATGAGGAATAATCTTTCTGGCCTTGCCTATATAATTAATCTTAAGGAATTAAAGTGGAACAGTTTTCGACCACAAAAAGACTGGCTCATGAGAAAGAAAAAAAAAAAACATTTCTTCTAAGCTACATCAAATTTAAAAAAATATTCGAATTTCCTGATCTTCAATGAGTCAATGAGTTGATTTAAAGGATTATTTCCCCATTTCGCATGGATTAATCATCATCTTGGCATATGGTGTACGGATAGAGACTCAGGAACATAAACGATGCAGATAAACCGAGCTCAGCTGCTGTTTGTCATCATCTTTATCACGTTTCTGCTTCCGGGCCCTTCCGGGCAGGGTGACGGGGATGCGCATGATCCACGCAAGATTGAGGCCCTTGATATGCTCCGGGAAGAGATAAGCGTATCCACTGTAGCGTTAAGCAATAGTACATATGAAAGTGGCTATGGGAATCTCACGGGGTTCCATTTAAGCTACCAGGATGTTGTTGATGGCAGAAATGTCACGTTACCGCGAGAATCTTTCAAAGAGAACCAGAATCACTCGATATTGCCGAATGATATCAGCAAAAGGGCGGCTGTTGTGTTCAACTCGGAGGAACACCAAACAGACTTGTCTTTACCGGAGTCGTTCCCCATAGAGAAACGGGGAGACTATTTTGTCAATGTAACGGGAGCTGTGAGGGGAGAATTCTCAAAGCTGGACGTTTCTTTACTTAAGATTCCGATGGAGCTTTCAAAGGCTTACGATTTCTATGCCTCGAAAGAAAAAGAAGTGTTTCAACTGCCTGAAACAGAAGATGTGACAAGAATTGATGATCCTGTAAATAGTGTTATTTCTAATGACATGGAGGAAAGAGTAGGCAATGTGACGGACGAAACCGGTAATTTGAGGCTGAGCATTGTGAGCCTTAAGGATGGACAGGAGGCTGGAACTCAGTACGTCACGCTGAGAGCTCGTGTTACAGATGCCAACGAATATAACGAACATATCGTTCATCTAAAGGGTATCTACGATCAAAGAAGCGGGAACCTTGTGGCAACTACAATGTCGGGAAAATTTGCTGGACCGTTTGCGGTGCCTCATCTGTCTCTGAGCCCGAGTTTGTTTAACAGCTCCAAACTCACTATGCTCAACCAACTCAACCAAACCTTCAGTCAAATCGATAGCACCGTGATGGACGAGCTACAAGCAGAGAGTCTGAAGTGCGAGTATGTTGGATTTTTCCACTTTCCCTCTTCGGGACTGAGTACAGAGGAGCTGAATGTGATTGAGGAGGAACTGCAAAAACCGTTAGGACGGCCTCATAAGCCCGTTCCAGCTTTGAAAGTCTCTTCTGGATTAATGTACTCCCCTGACTGTGGGCTGGCTCTACAGGTTGGAGAGTTGAACGGTTTACGAGCGGAAGCACAAAACGACAAGCTGAGAACAGTCATCTTGTGTGGTATTTTACTTTTTTTCCTTCAGATTTACCTCTCCATCAACCAGATGAACCGCACAAATACCCCCTCCACACTCTCAAGAGTGTCATTCTGGTCCATCTCCACTTTGAACCTGACTGACGGCTCGCTGTGCATGCTTTATCTGCTGAGCAGTGTGATTTTTGATGGATTGTACCTCCCGCTGGCTGTGAGTTCGTTTCTAGCCTTTATTTTGGCTTCTGTGTTCGAACTACGTTACATGATTGCCATATATCTTTCGCAGATGAACGAGCGCAACATCTCTCCGCGTGTTGCCTTGCAAGGAACTCCTCTGGATGGCGATCCACTGTTGCCCACCACGCAGCCCATCAACGCTGCTCAGCAACAGCAACAGCCAACAGTACTGGAAGACGAGTCGGTTGTTTCCAGTACCATTTATACCCGCTTCTTTTTCTCGCTGACAGCTTTCTCGTTTGTGATTCTAAATTCTATGCTGTGGCCCCGTCGCCAGAGACTAGTATTCGAGTACGTATGTGTCGTGTCACTCAACTCGATGTGGGTTCCCCAGATATACCGAAATGTGCTGAGAGGGTCGCGGAAATCGCTTTCGTGGCAGTTCCTCTCGGGAACGTCTCTTGTCAGACTCGTCCCACTGTGCTACGTCAACCTGTACAAGCAGAACCCGTTCTACCATCACTTTGACCCGATACTTGTGGGAATTACTGTTCTGTGGCTGACATTGCAGCTTCTAGTGCTGGGATTGCAAGAGTTTTTCGGACCTCGCTTCATGCTGCCGGACAGACTGTTGCCCAAGGCTTACGACTACCACCCGGTACTCTCAACCACAGATCTAGAACACGGCTACGGCATACAGGAGCTCGCAATTGACAACGACCAGCAAGTGCATGCCGAAGACGGAACCTACAAAGTGGACTGTGCAATCTGCATGAATCCAGTCGATCTTCCAGTAAGTGAAGAGAGAGCAGATGGGTCCATCCACACACCCAACGTGATGAACAGAAGAGGCTACATGGTGACTCCCTGCAGACACATATTCCACTCGGAGTGCTTGGAATCGTGGATGAAATATAAGCTGCAGTGTCCCGTATGCAGGAGCTCGCTTCCCCCTCTGTAGGTCGTGTGAAACTCAGACTAGTTAAGAGTAATCATCATGGCACCCCAGTATGTATAATAACAAGATATGATAATGCTAACTCCTGTAGGAAAATCAAAGCGTGTCTTTTTGGTAAGTTTTGGCCGTAGTGAGGTGTACTAACGCAAGACATGGATGGTCTGCTGATCAACAGTGAAGATATCTACACCATCGCTCTGACTGAAGCTCTCAAGAGATTCGGCAAGGGACCGCTGACATGGGATGTGAAGGTGAATCTCCAGGGGAGGCCAGGCCCAGACGCAGCCAGATGCGTTATAGAGCATTACGATCTTCCCCTCGAGCCCGAGGAGCTTTTCAAGTTAACTACGGAGATTCAAGGGGACTTGTGGCCCAGCGTGAGTTTTATGCCGGGAGCTCTGGAACTTATTGAGTATCTCAGTGAAAGTGGGGTCCCTATAGCGCTGGCCACGTCATCGCATAGCCATAACTTTAGGATGAAGACAAACCATCTGCCTCATGGGTTTAAGCATTTCCGTCACCACGTTGTAACGGGAGACGATGTTCGGATCCCCAAAGGACGCGGGAAACCATTTCCCGACATCTGGCACACTGCTTTGAAGAGTCTAAATGCCGAGCGCAGTGAGGCTGGCCTGGGGGAGATCGATATCTCTGAGTGTCTTATTTTCGAAGACGGGGTTCCGGGAGTTCATGCCGGCAAAGCGGCTGGCGGGTTTGTCATTTGGGTTCCAGATAAAAGAGCTTTACAAGTACTGGGAGACCAGTTTGTTCCTTCTTTAATCGGTGCCAACAACGAGCACGGTTTGGTTCTGGAATCTCTAGCAGATTTCGAAAAATCGGATTTCGGACTCTAAATAGGCGAGTTTCTAAATAGATAAGATACACTCTCTCCGTTGTGCAACCTTCTTATGCTTTCTGCCAGTACACTGCTTACATCTATGGTGTCGAGCTTGGGACACTGTGCCAGTTTCTCTTCAAAGGGGACCGTATTCGTGCAAACCACCCGATCCAGCTTGGAGCCATTGATGTTCTGAATCGCTCTACCAGACAGAATACCGTGCGTCACTATGGAAATGACAGATCTGGCTCCATGCTCCAAAAGAACCTCTGCAGCCTTGGCTAGAGTCCCACACGTGTCTGCCATATCATCCACTATAATGCAAACTTTGTCGGTAACGTCTCCTACTAGAACCATTCTGGAAACCTCGTTGGCTCTAGCACGTTCCTTGTGGATCAGAGCAAAATTGAGATCGAGTCGGTCAGCCAACCCGGCTGCTCTCTTTGCACCACCGGCATCGGGTGAAACGATAATAGCATTCTCTACATCAACTTTTTCCTTGATATAACGAACTACACTAGGCTCCGCATAAAGATTATCCACTGGAACATCGAAAAATCCCTGTATCTGGGAAGCGTGCAAGTCCATCGTGATAACATGATCACACCCAGCAGTTGTAAGCATGTCAGCCATAAGCTTGGCTGTAATGGGAGCACGTGACTTGTCTTTCCTGTCTTGTCTAGCATAGGGAAAACTTGGCAGCACTGCAGTAACACGACGGGCGGAGGCTGTCTTACAGGCATTGATCATAATCAAAAGTTCTAAAACCTTATCGTTGACAACTCCTGACCCGATCTGGGTGATAATGTACATATCTTCATCTCGTATGGACTCTTTTATAGAAAAGGAAACCTCTCCGTTAGAGCTTCTCTTAAGATCGACTTTGGTTAGCTCAAGCCCCAGCCTCTCAGCAACAAGCTCAGAAAGGCCTCTGTGCGTATCTCCTGCTAGAAGCTTTATTGAATTGGTAGCCATATTTTTTTTTTTTTCCTTTTTGCGTGCTTTTGAAGATTTTTTGACTTTTTCCCACCTTTTTCTGACTCCTTTTCAGCCAAGCGTGCACGACCTTATCTCCGCCGGCTTACCACGGAGATCTTTATCTCTTTCGCCTGGATCTCTTTTCGATCACCAATCTACCATCGCGCACCGTTTCGTCTGCATCTTTAAACTTTTCTCGGCCCTCGAGGAAAAACATCAAATCGGTCACCTGATCCTGCAAGTCACCTTTTGTCGCTTTTAGTTCCTTGTTTTCTTCTGCAAGATGATCCACTTTTTTCGAAAGCGCCTCTCCGAGAGACCTCTCTTCTTTGTATTTTTTTTCAAACACTTTACACATGCTTGCCATGTTGTTCATCTTCTTGTTCAGGGCATCCATTTGAGACTGTGTATGGGAAGTACTGTCCCGCTGTTTCAGTCTCTCCTCCACGTTCTCTAGTCGTTTGGCCAGAGTCAAGTTAAGCTCATTAGCCTCCACGAGCCGGTCTGCCGACTGTGCAAACTTTTCCTCATAGTACTGTCTCTGCGACTCCAGCTGAGAGATCAGAAGCTTGGAGTACTCCGTTCCGATATTCTCCACCTTTGCACTAGTGTCCACAGCTTCAAAAGGGGCATTCTTCGGTGGTAGCTCAACCAGCTTCCCGTCAGCCTCGTTCTGGATTAGCCTGTGCACATATCCGTCTCCTGCGTAATCCCACACGCGTTGCGTGCTGGTGTCTATAGCAAAACAGTGACCAGTAGAGCCATAGTGGTGAACCGCATGAGCGCTTTCATACCGACCACATGCCACATTCCCACACACCAGACAGATCCACAAACCATCAGCCGCACCACAATCAACGCACTTTGTTTCGTCATCCTCCTTGAACGGGTTTTCTCGACTTGTATACCGGCACACAGGGCAGCTATCGTCTCGCCACTTGAAAAGGCAGCTGCAATGGAACGTGTGCTGGCACGGGATAGTGAGCAGTCCAGTGATGGAAGAGTCCATCCGTTCTAAACAAACGGGACACGTGGGGAGTTCGTCAAGAAACCCAGTAGGGGGAGCCAAAGGCTTATGCAGCAACTTGGGGGTAGTGTCGTCCAAGTAAGTTGTGGTGAAGGGATCATCGAGTAAATACGGGATCCGCTCCATATCTTTCGACAGTTTCGGAGACCGGAAAACTATTCTCTTGATAAAAACAACGTGACACGTTTCTGGGTCCATAGAGCTGAAGGGTTTCCCGTTAAAGTTTTGCTGGAATTTCAGAGCGCTTTCGTTGTCCCTAAACTTGATAAAAACCATAAATCTATTAGGGCTATCGGATCTCACCAATCGAAAGTGGGAAACGGTTTTCTGAACACTTTCGCCTATGAATCCCATCACATCTATGGCTGAGAAGTAACTAGGAACCGCCAAAATGGCCACCATGGTCTTGTCACCGGAAATCGACCTTTCTTCGGTATCTCCCTCCGGTACCTTGTACAGTCTAATCACTCCGTAGCCAAGACATTTAGCCTTTAGCTGTGGAGTGGTCTCCTGAGGAGTCATGTCTACAGACTGCATATTGATTTTAGTAAACCTGTAGTCGATTCTAGCACAGCCTTGAGGTTCGAGGCTTTGAATGCTGAATTTTTCTTTCTTTCCCGAGTCCTCCCAAACAACGTCAAATATGGAAGAGTTGCCCTGTGTTGATTTGAAGTGCCACTTGGTGGACTCTGCCAATTCGTGGGTATCGAGCTGATTTTTGGAACGGAGCAGCCGCAGATATTTATGAGCTAACGTTCTGGGATTTGACTGGAAACCAGATATCAGTGATTCTCCAGAGAAAATATCAAAAACAAAGATAAACTCCTGGGTCATCCAAGATGTAATGATGCAATTAGAAAGCTATATGATTAGTCTCAGGTTCAACGATAACTTTTCCCTGGTTTTTCTCGTGTGCCAGTTTCTTAGCTGAAGTCCACCCTGTACCGGGGACAAAGATCCTCCGATGCGGTTTCCCGCATCTGTCCACAGTTTTGACACCTTGAATGACCTTAACCGGTCCTTCGTTTTGGAAAATGGAGCTTTGAAACAGCCAGTCGTATCTTTTCCCCTCCTTTTCTTCAGTAGGCTCGAAGTGCGTCTGAGTAGTTTCGTGATCCTTGTTCAGTTGGTTTTCTTGCTCCCTTCTTTGATTGGCGAGGAATCTTGTTGTTCCGGTGGTCAAAGAGGTGGAGACTCCGCTTTCAGAAGAGAGAAGAGCACTGTTCGGACAAATTGGGCTCAGTGGAGAAGAGCGGAAAGAGCGTCTGATCAGATTCACGTTTTGCTCCACATACTTTTTCCACTCTTGGATCCCCGTATCGTCAGTGAGATTGAAAACCTTTTCACCAACTTTTACATCTAGCTTGCTAGCATTCTTGGCCTCTTGAGCAGGAGAAGGAGGAGTTGACTCGCTTTTCCCTTGCGGTGACTCAGACTTCCAGGGAAGAGCCTTGATCTTTTCAGAAAAGCTTTTCCTCACCTTTTCCACTTTGAGCTTCTCGAATTCCAGTGAAAGTCTGTTCACTTCCAACGCAGCCTTGTTCACCTCCATGCGAAGCTCTCCGTAGAAAGAGGAAAAATTGCTGTTCCTTTCAGCTCTACGCACGACGTCTCTAATGCTTTCGGCCGTCTCCTTCTTAATCTCCAGCACACGTTCGTTGACAGAGTTGATAGCTTGAATAAGCGAAGTCAGACTTGCTTCGATATCCTCGAACTTTGACAAGGCAACTTTGCGGCGCAACAAAGACCTACCCACAACATACATGTGGACCCAGAATCCTAGTCCTGCCACTACGTCTCTCCACCATGAAGGGGTCGCATGCATCAAAGGACTTGTGCTTTTTGCATAACAGTTCTGAACAGCAATGTGAAGCGGTGAATTCAGCTTCCTTGCATGTGACAATTCAACTACACATCTAGGACTGTTAGAAAACGTGAGGATCTTACGTACGTTTCGAATCGGGAAAAAGAGGCTGGCGGTAAAAATGAGGACACTTCCTTAAGTAGACGCGCCGCATACTTGTCGTAGCATTTCTTATGTGCGAGCTTGCAGCCTGCCAGATTCTGGTACGGCGCAAAGTCTTCGAGAGGACGCAAAGAGCTGATACTTTTAATGTGGTACGCTACAGTGACGAGGGCTCCAATGAGGCATACTACGGAAAGAAACAGTTTGATCAAGGGGGAGTTCTTTTCCAGAGTCATGGCAATCAAAGTTTGTGGATATTGGCGCGAAGGTATTTATATACGCACAAAACTGCTCTCTGAGGGTAAAATTGAGTACGGAAACGCATATCTCTAAAAGGGGTCAGAATTCAGCAGAATTTACCCAAATGCCCAAATGGCGGGGGGATATTGCAACCGACAATTGTGGTTGAGGAATTGTGCTACAGGCAGCGGAGATCTTCCGCTGTAGCACTGAGGCAACTCTCAATGCCGGCAACACCCTCACAACATTTCCACATTTCAATATCACACCTCGATTGTAACTTTGCAACCTTGAAATACTTATGTGGTATCATTCTCTGTTTTCGGGCATCTCCGTTCAGTAAGCGGCTCTAGGGCTTGGCTGTGAGTGTGAACCAAAAACCGTCGCGTGGATTGCATCCGCACGGGCAATCTTTCAACCCTAAGACATTCAACTACTCAGGGACAAAACAATTTGTTCTGGCTTTTACAGAGCAGCCAAGTTTGCAGCAAAGCTTTCCGTATACCCCTTATCCTCGCATCTGCCAGACTTCTTTCAAGATCAGGTCACAAGAACTACTATTACTGAATGGGTGATCTCCGCAATATCGCATGGGACAATAGTTATTTGAGTTTACTTTTTCTAGGTGAGCTGGATAAGTCATTTTGATGACTTGAAATCGATTTGTCGTCTCAGGGAATGTGTACGAGGATTCACATCTGCTTGAAATTCAGATATCATTCATTTGGGGTGTTTTCTTGAGCTTATACGCTAGGGATGCTTAAGCAAGTTTCAATTTCTCTTCGACAGTTGTGATTGAATGAGTGGGCCAGTCGTTCGGTTGTAACAGATTGTGGCAGTCTCCCATCTTCAATAGAGTCCGAATAGGCGCACAGCTTCATAGACTTTGCGAATCACCAGGTCCCTGAGAGCCTTGACTGCGATTCACTCAATAGCAGACTATCCGCAGAGTATAAAAACTAGATTCGCTGGAATCGCGGTTTAGTTGGATTTATGGCCAACATAGTCCCTTTACCCAAATGCCCTGTTTTCATTCCCCAGTGTTGTAAAGCAGGCTGTATCACCCAGAAACACTAGTGTAAGTCACGTGGCACAAACGGTTAACATGCCAACTCTTACTCTGATATTTTCCGCGTTTGACCTTGGTGTTGTGCAGTGCAAGACAACGCCTACAACTTTCAAAAACATTAATTCCTCTCTACTCAGGCCACTCAGTTCTGACCCTCGTGGCTATTTACATACTCAGCTGCTTTAGCCTTGACATAATCAGTCGAGCGCACATCCCCATGCTCCTCCTCGTACGTCAGCCATTTCTTGAAAAAGAACTTTGCCTGCTTGCGGGAAAGCTTAACGGTGAACACACGCTCAAAGAGATCCTGCACTTTCTTTCTTGCATCCTGCTTCATCTCTTGATCGATGTAAACGTTCCATAGATCTACCCTCTTCGAAGCGTCAGCAATCAAACCTTCGAACAAAGAGCGTCCCTGTTCAGGATCTCCCAGCTCAAACTCCAGCTGTGCAAACTTACGAACCACGGTTACGTGGTCACGCTTAGGAAGTGCAGTAAGTGCGCGACTCAACACACTATGCGAATCCTCGTGTCTATCCTGTTCTAGTAAGTAGCGGCCATAGTCGACCCACACAGAAACGTCCTGGCTGAACTTCTTGGCCATTGTGCTGTACAGCTTTTCTGCCTGTCCAAACCTCTCAGAAACAGCAAAGATGCCAACCAACTTTCTGTGCATCAGCAGAGCATCCATGTATTGGCATGCTCTCTTGAATACATCTTCAAGGGTCTCATCAGTGCCAAAAGTGTTCTCCAAATTCAGCATCGCGATCCAGATGTTTAGCTTCTCGCTCTCCTCGCGGAAGTGGATAGTCTTCAAAGAACGCTCACCAATCTCACGGGCTTTCTCAACCTCACTTAGCTGAAGCTGGAACGACATGTAGTTCATCCATAGCACTGATGAGTTGGGGTTACCGACAATCAGTCTTTCGAAGTCTGCAACAGATTCTGGTTGACGCAAGCTCAGATCCCCAGTCTTGTCTTCCGTGGCCCGGTGTTGCTTTGCCTTTTTCCTAGATTTTTTGTCTGCAAAGTCCATCTCATCGTCGGAGGAAACTTCTTCCTCCTTTGCCTGGTCGAGGATTGAAGCTGTCCAGTCGAACCCATTCGTGGACAGACCAGCGGTGGTGGGTTTCTCCTCTGAGTCAGATTCAGAGTGTTCGCTGTCACTCTCAGAACTATCATCTGGACCAGCATCTTGCATCTCATCGTCACTAGAAGAGTTTGATATTTCGGCGTCGCTCGCATCTTCCGCACCCTCGTCCATCTCGATATCGCTTTCAGCATCATCACCTCCCGAGATAAAGTAGCTCGCCTTCATTCCAAGAGAGAGCTGCTTTTTGTTGGAGTTGACACCCAGAACCTTTACCTTTACGCGATCACCCTCTTCAAACAGAGTGCTGGCGTCCTCAATCTTCTTGTCTGAGATCTCCGATCTGTGGCATAAACCGCTCACATTGAACGTGCCATCAAGTTTGACAAACACACCGAAATCAGTGGCTCTTCTGACGCTACCGTCAAAAATGTCGCCAACTTGGAGATCCTCGAACCGCTTCACGGTGTTCAGTTCCCCGTTAACCTCGGTCTCTTTCAAGGTCATAGATACACGGCCCTCTTCCTGCGCACTGATGATTTTACCCACAACAAGCTGGTGGGGCTTGAAGTATTTCTTCCACTCCTTGATGTATGAATCTGAAAGCTCTGAAACCCTCACGAGTGCGTGAACGTCTCTTCCCAGTGCCACAAAGACACCGCTGTCTGTGACGTTCTTCACAAAACCACGAACAACATCCCCACGGTTCAGATCGTTCACAGAAGTGATGAGCCGGTCCTTTGGACTCTCGCTCTTGAGGGAAACAGAGACTTTGCTGGAGTCTTTGTCGACAGAAAGAATCTTGGCGGAAACAACATCGTTGGTGGAAAACACATCCTCCAGCTGTTTGGAATAATCATCCAATGCGTCGGTGATGAAAGAAACAGCCTTCACATTCTCTCCGAGAGATAGAATCACAAAAGTGTCCTTAGCCTTGAGAACTCTGGCAGGAACCGATGATCCAACTTCAATGTCGTTCAAAGAGGTGACGTCATCGGTTCTCGCGTTAAGCTCAATGACGTTATTCTCCGCATCAACAGAAACCACATAAACTTGCACGGCTGCGCCAGGTTGGTATGTGACTTTGGGGTCTACCCTCATAAATGAAAGCTTACCCTTCACAGAGGGGGAAATGCTGCACCAGTAGAATGTTCTGGAAAGGTTGTTGACAAAAGCAAGCCACTTGCTTCCAACACTGATGTTAGACAAAGTCAGATTCTCCAACTTGGCCTGCGAGAGGACGCTCTTCTTGGCACACAACTCGACAATCACCTGCTTGGTGTTTCTGTGTGAAATAGGCAAAAATCTGTGGGTACGAGGATCGTGAAAGCCAATAACCTTGACATCAAGCACATCACCTCTGTGGAACTGACTCAAGGGATTCATCTGATCCTTGATCTCACTGATGTCGTCAAACAGTTCGGTGATGTTGATTCTTCCCTGGAGGTTGTCGGCCAACTGTACGTTGAGCTGGGTAGCCTTGACGGATCTGATGCATGCTTTGGTTATTTTCCCGGGGACGTATTCAGACAGATTTTGAATCGATTCATCCACAGGAGAAATGGCACTCTCTCCATTGTTCTCTGCTGTTTTCAAGGACAACAGGAAACGCTTATTATCTTCATCGGTTCTGATGACATGACACGAGACACTTTGGTGAGGGTAAAAAGCCGAGGCAAGGGAATCTATCCTTTTGTCGGATGCATACTTTGGAAGGACGAGCCCGGTCAATTTTCCCGCAAAACCAACAAAAACACCCTTCTCTGTGACAGATTTGACGTACCCTCTAAGAGATTTGTCGGAAGCTGTTATATCTCTAAAAGATGAGGGAAGCATATCTGACTCTGCCGCAGCTTTAAGAGACTCTTTGGCGGAAAGATGTATGACACGAGCCTTCATGTCACGGTCTAACACAACACATTTCAACTCAGACCCAACAGCAACCTTTTTCAGATACGCACGATTCTGCTCAAAGTTTCCGTCCGTTAGCTGTCCGGCAAAAATTATACCGCGCACAGCCATACCGGGAACTTCAACGATGACAGAGTCCTTCTCCTTCTCTGCAACTTTAACAGAGAGTATAGTCTTTCCTAGTAAAAGATTGTTCATCGACTGGGTTTCCGTGTCGTCAGACACATCTCTGAGAAGACAGCTGACCTTGATTTTGCCCTGCTCTTTGTCCACGTCAGTTACACGAACGGCAACTGTTTGGCCCACTTTGACATGGTCTTCGGGTTTCTGCACAAAAGTCTCACTCAGGTCAGCTTTAGGCAAGAATGCCCTAAGACGACCAAAGAATGAAACCACACATCCTGTAGGCAAAATTTTCTCGATTGTAACAGCAGTGCGTTTGCCCTTTTCCACTTGGTCAATGCTTCCAATGACAGCATCATCTTCGATGCCTACCAGACTCTTTTTAAGGGTAATTTCTATCGATGATTTACTCACTTTATTGCTTCTCCTGAGCACTCGTCCTTTGACTTTGGAACCAATTTTGAACTTTCTCTCTGGATAGACCAGCCTTATGTCGCTCATGTGCGATCTGGGCACGAATGCTTCAAAGTCAGATCCAACGAGCTTCAACTTCAACCCCTTATCTCCAACAATATCGGAAACCTCTCCCACGATATTTTTGCCGATGGGAAGGTCTTGCGGCCGCAGGAACTCTTGCTCAACCTGCTTTTTGTCGAGAGTGAGCACATAGAGGTTGTCAGCGGCGGAGAAGCCTAATACTCGGGCCGGATGTTTCGAGCCGATTTTAAAGTCCATGTCCATATCCGCATTCTCCGATACGCGTGAGACGTGTGCCTGACCCAGAGTTTTTGAGATTCCTAGGTTGATGAAAATGTAGCTCGCGTCCTTCCCCTTGATTTCCACGTCACTGAAAACGTGACCAATAGGGAATACCTGTAATGGATCTTCCGCACCAGCCAAAGGGAGAGAAATGAGGTGCGGCAAGATGGAAAGACACAACCGCTTCTCGTTTTGTTTTGTGAAAGATGCAAGAACACGAGCACTAAACTTGGAACCTATGGCGATTTTATGTTTGATGGAGGCAAAGTCGTAAATCCCCAGGTGGGTCAGATTTATAGTTGCCGTACAAAGTCCAAACACTTTGCACACCAGACCATTGTTTTTGATTTCAGTTACCAGCGCCTCTACCAACGCGCCGGCACTGATCGCATCTACAGAAGAAATGGAGGAAACAACAGCCGGTTTCTTCGAGTTTGGAAGACGGCATGTGAGTGTTCTGCCGGTTTTCTTGGAAACCTGAGTGAGCAGCACAGTACCAGGTACGATGTTTTGTGGCGCAATATTGCCAGATTTCAGCTCTTTGTTGGAAATAAATCCAGTGGAATCACTACTACCGAAAGACAGAATAACACCGTGGTCCTCAGTGGAGTGCACCGATCCCTGCAGAAAGGAGCCAGAAGTGAAATCTTCCTCTTCTAGCGATCCGTTTACCTTTGAGGGCTCGATGGTGAGAACAATCCTCTTCTTTTGCTTTTTGTTGCTTGCCTCCGTGACAACGGCTCGAAGCCATTGGCCCTTTTGGAAAATATTTCTCAGTGAGGGAACATCCTTATTGACGTGTGGCTTGGAGTCCTCTTCCTCGTCAGAACTTGAGTCTTCCTCCTCCACTTCTTCAATAAGTGAGGTGAGCTCGCTACTGATGTTGGTGATGGGAACAAAACCTCTCAGGTTGTCAGGCAATGCCAGTACAAGCTCTAGATGATTGATCTCGATGATCTGCCCGAAAACACTCATTCCAGGAGTGACATTTTTGAGTGTGAAATGCTCGATATCAACCTGGGCCTCGGACTTGGGGAGACTGATATCCTTTGTTTTACTTTTAGAGGTCTTTTTCTTTTTCCGCTGTGGACCTTGTGATTCGCCTTCGGTTGTCTGATCTCCCCCAGGCACCTCGAAAAGCACATCTCTCTGTGCCTGGTTGGACACTTCCTTCAACTCCAGAGGGGTGAGTACCGACGATCCACCACGAGGGAATGCAACTTCATTACTGCTCAGAACAGAAGATTTGGGCGTTCCAGACTCTTCCTGTTTTCTTTTCTCCGCCACGGCCATAAGTAAAGGATCACTTAGGAAAAAAAAAAAAAAAAAAAAAAAAAAAAAAAAAAAAAAA
>JAKTTA010000001.1:78137-108397 GCA_030580415.1 Citeromyces nyonsensis
AAAAAAATAATAATGCAAATTGAGCCTTACACGCACAGCTCAATCCTCAGCGAGGGCTTCGTTGTTGCGAATCTCACCACCCTCAGGGAATTCGTGAGACGTTACTTTGGCCTTCAAAGAAAGGTACTCGTGATAGGTGATGCTCGTCTTGAACCCTTCATACCTCGTAAGCTGAATATCGTAATCACGCCAAGATGATCCTGCCGGGCACCCAGCTTTACGAATCAAGTGAGCAAGTGTCTGCTCCTTGTCCCACTTCTGTTCCACCGCCACCTGCGGAAGAAAAGTTGCCGACAGCTTGCGTCTTGACCCGCGAGCTAATACCTGGATGCGGATTCCATGCTTACCTAATTCCCAGTCAAGGCAGCTGTCGGCTTTTTCGAAATTTCTAAGTAAAGTTATGCTTTCTGTTAGATTTGTCGGTTGTTATACTTACCTGCATTCTAAAGTTTCTAATTCACGTTCAGTGATTGGATCAAATCTCGGATCCTCAAAAGCTCTGTTGGTTAAAAAGAAAATCTCAAAGTGCACTCACGAGATCAAAGCGTATTCCCTTATTCCGGACTCTACCGGTAACTCGCTAAAGTTGCCAATACACCCGCGGAGCATTTTGTCATCTTCTTCCAAGATACCGGAAGCTAGCGCTGAGCTTGATAGAACATTCCAGGTGACAAAAAGAGGCGATGGTGGTTCGCTACTTGCAAAGTTCCCGCCACAATATTTTTTGAACTGCGAAAGTGACACCGCTGCTATATCATCTGCATATTTTGCCGCTCTCTTTTGGAAAAGCTGGATTCCGCCAACAGCTGGTGCCTGCATTTCTTCGAAAGCTGTTACAAGTGCCTCAAATGCAACAGCCCCGTAAGGAGAAGGTGTGTTGTCCTGGTTCGGTTCCCTCATCTCAGGATTTTAAAAAAAATCTCTAAAATTGGTTATGCAGGTATGCGCGGGGTTATCTTCCTTTTCTTACTCAGCCACCCTTACACCGCCAAAAATGTCCGAGAACTCTGATCCTTCAAACTTTTTGAGTGAAATAACGGGCGAAAGTGTGATTGTAAAACTCAACAGTGGGATCGAATATCATGGTATGTATTACAGTCTAGAAGACTAACTCTTCGCAGGAATCCTCCAGTCCATCGATGGGTACATGAATGTGGTGGTTGAGAATACAATCGAAAAGGTTCAGGATACCGCCACCAGAAACTACGGCGATGTCTTTATAAGGGGTAATAACGGTGAGTATATTTTACGTTGTCACACTGACTTTAGTCCTGTATATATCTCAAGCCTGAATCAGGTTCAAGGAAGGTTCCAGTTGGGTTGTGCTTATGTTTGGATGAATAATAGATATGTGCTAATTGGCCATTGTTGATGACTAACTGCTCATGAGTTATTTGCCATAAGGCGACACCTTATTGTGGTGGTGAGCCAGAGAATCGTAGTCTGCTTGGTTCTGGATGATCTGTTTGTCAATGTAAAACTCTTTGAAAAAAAGCAGGTAATCACGGTCGTAACTGGTGTACTGAAGTGAGTGCTCGGTCAAACGATGGGTCTTTGATTTCTTATTTTGCGTCTTATCTGTCAGAGTCGTAGCAGAAGTTTGTTATCTACCGCATTCACAGTGTTCTGATGATGCCAAAAGCAACGGTGATCTCGTCGTATATCTAATGCTTTTTTTCTATTTTTAGTAACATCAAAGCTGTGTTGGTTGGGGTCAAAGCCTTAGATTTTGATCGAGCACTATAGAAAAGACCAAAAATGTGTCAGTGAGTACAATAATCTTGTTAAGCGGCCATATTAAAGCCTTCAGGCCTTTTACTTATGATAGACCAACGCCGTACCCTCTCTCGTCAACCCTGGTGTGTAATTATCGAGGAGCAGAAAGTGCTGTATGCGTGTAACCTTGAAATGGTTTGAAACATTTCGCAGCTCTGACAACTGATCAATTCAAGCATGGAGAATGTTTCCAAAGGTGTAGAAGGGAAGCGTAAGTAATACAAAATGATTGGCCCATCACGGTTTCGAATCTCCTTTATAACGCATAAGCTCAATTGTTAAGAAACACCCGCTGTTCCTACATTGCATCACCTCAAGGTAATTGGTGACACTAAATCGGTAAAACAGTCTTTGCCGAATAAATGCCCTGGCGCAACTCCCTTTAAAACAGGGCCTCGAGGATGTACTGCTCCGTGAGATATGGATACAGCGTATATATGTGTGTTTCTTCAATACTCACTGTGTATCACAAGACATCCAATCCACACTGTATGTGAAGGATTGATAAGCTCGACATCATGACATATCTTTTCAAAGAGCTGACATCCATGAGTGGATTGTAATGCTTCAAGTTGATCGACACACTCACCCGGGGTTTGAATTAGATACAACCCATGTCAGCTCAGTCCAGTCAACCTCGCTGCAAACTCCTCGTGCGGTCAATGAAACCAAACTTCGAGTGCTGATACTATCATCTCAAAGGCTAAACAAGATTATGCTCTCACCGTGTCTTCAAATGGGATAGTAATCCCATCTTCTCAACATGAGGGAAAAGTGCCTTGACAGAAAATTCAAAAAATGTCAACTCTCTGGATGACAGAGGTCAAGTATGCTTTTTAATACTCTCTCGCAAGACGTGAATTGTTACAGACACACACGGTGCATTGCCAAATAATCAGGTGCATTTCGGGAACGTCTCAAACTTTTATTTTTCACCACGCCACGACCTTTTTTCTCCAATCACATCTTTTGTCGGCGCACTTCGCTATAATCAGGAACAAAGCACCACGCATCAAGATGTCATTTGCTATCAGACGCCAATTATCCACGCTAATTCCCCCGAAGATTGCTTCGGCAAAGGTAAGTTTCACTTGATACTTTCGGAGGAAAAATCTAACAACACCCTAGAACCTTGGTTCAAACCCAAGCGCCGTGAGAATGCAAGAGGTTGTCAAATTTTACAAAAAATTGCCCCAGGGAGAGGCTAATTTCCCTGCTCCAAAGGGACCAATTGCCAAGTACGGAGCCAAACATTTCGGCGAAAACCCATCAGCCAAGCCACTGCTGCATCTTGCCTTGGGTGTTTTGATCTTTGGTTACTCCCTCGAGTACTATTTCCACCACAGTGCCGGTGGCCACCATTAAGGTGATTGCTGCAAGAATATTCTTTATATCTATAAAACTATGTACACAAGTTGTTACTTTGCAATCTCTAACATTTTTCTCAAATCTGTAATTTTGACCCTGGGTATGCCTCTTTTATGACCCGCAGCCTTTTCCACGTGATCAACCTTCAGCCAGTCTTTCCACGTGACTGCGTTCTTCTCCTTGAGGATCTTTTCAATCCCCTCGTGCCCCGGTTTGTGGGAAACATCCATATTCCCATTTTCTGCATCGGAAAACACATTTTCCACCGTACTGAAGCTATCCATCATTGTGGTGGCGATAACCCCAGTGGCGCCATGGCCTATCCAGCCTGCGGTGTAGAAACCTTTGAGCTGCTTTAGATTGTTGATGTCGAGGTTGGAGTCATCAATCACCCTGCCTCCCAAGTTTGGTATTAGACCCTTTCTGTCATCAAACGGTAATCCGGCATCCTTTGACGATACCAGTGGCAGACCTTTGTACCCGGTTGACGTGAGAACCAGTTCGTTAGGAAACTCTACAAACTTCCCAGGTACAGGCTTCACCTTGGAAACTTCTGAGCTCTCAGGTTTGAAAAGAGTATTACACTGAAATCTGGTGGATCCCGCCAAACCTGGTTTGGTTGGATGCGGCAAAAACTCAACAGGCGATTTCATATAGTCCAAAGACCAAGTTTTCCAAGGTTCCTGAAATCCAAAATTGGTTTGGTAGTCTTCAACAAGTTTCAATCTTCGATTCAGGTTTCTCTCCAAAACTCCCTTGGGCTGTCCTCTGAAAGGGTTCAGAAACTCGTCTCCAATCCTGAGAAACTTTGTGCCTCTTTCGCTCAACTCCAGTAGGTCTCTCAGCTCTTTGTTGGTGAAAGCACTCTCTGCAAATCCTCGACGAGCCACTATCCTCACGTTTCTGACCGCACTTTTCCTCATCTTTTCCAATGCGGAATCCACTATATCCGTGTTTACCCAATAATTCATGGGAGAAGCCAGCAGGACTCGGGTTACATCGAGTGCAACGTTTCCGTTACCGATTATCGTTACATTCTCCACGTTTTCTAATTGTGGATCAATACCCTGACATTCAGGAAGTCCATTATACCACCCTACAAACTTGCGTGCACTCATGACTCCAGGAATGTCGGCCCCTGGAAGATCCAGAGCGTTATCACTACCGCACCCATAAGCCAGGATGACAGCATTGTAGTTATCTTTGAGTTGAGATAACGTCAAGTCCGACCCGATAGATATATTCCCGTAAAATCTAAATCTTTTGTCCTCTGCAAACTTTGAGAAACGATCCTGTGGACTCTTTACAGTTGGATGGTCAGGAGCCACTCCGTATCTAAGCAAACCAAAGGGAACTGGCAATTTTTCAAACATGTCCACTTTTATATTTGTAGGTTGATCCTTCAACAAGCGCAAAGCGGCATAAAACCCCGCAGGCCCTGAGCCTATAACCGCAACCTTCAAACTCTGTGGAATATTGGCCAGCATTTGATATCTGTGAGGAGAGATCTTGAAGGAAGTGGGGCCTACTATAAGGATATGGTGTGTGGATGTTCTGTGTTGCCCGGCCATTTATCGGTGGCATCAAAGGGTTTTCTTTCAATTCTTAAAAGGCATCAATAGCTCAGAAGAGAAAAAAAAATATTCTTCAGAAACAGTATTCAAAGAAGAAAAAAGTGACTTTGATTAATTTTTTCGTCACTTTTTCTTGAAATAAATTGGATATTGGGAAAAGATGTTACAAGAATTTTCCTTTTCTATTTTTTCATATCGAATCTATTAACTTTCAAATGATAAAGGAATAAACTTGCTGTATAAGAAGAATTCGAATTGTTCAGAATATAATTCACATCTGTAAAATACCAGTCAATGACAAAAAAAACTTCAAATTAGAGCATAACATGCTTGGATACAGTATGGGGAAAAAAAATTAGCACCACAAGGGTTTTGCAAACTGTGACAGCGTAAAAAGTTGCCATGGCTATGGGAAGTTTCCACAGTAAGACAATACATGCAAAATCAGTGGCCGAGAGCATTTGTCAGCCTTCTCACTGTCTCTGCTGCTTTTTTTCAGAACTTTTGTTCTTTTGAAAAGTGAGCTTCCGTGAGGTGAAAAATCAGAATATCTGGACTGCTTTTATTGAGTGCCTTTAGGTTATAGTCATGCTGGGTCGAGTTGAAGCACAACAAAGAACAGTATACACAATCAGGCGGACTCAGTGTTCAGAATGTTTAATGCATGCGCGATTACCGAGTTTCTTGTATAGCCCTGTATCGTATTCAATACTAGGTGCCCTCGAATAGGCTTTCCACAAAAGAAGGAGAGGCACATCAACGACTCTCACGCTTTTATGAACTCCTCCGATTGTACACCTAACTAGCCAGCGAGTTTACTCCCTTTGATTATCATCGTCTTCAATGCTTAGCTCGATTATTTTCAGTCAACGCGTCGCACGGTCGGAACTACTAGCAATATTTTAGGGCCGAATTCTATTTTCGAGGAAATTTGATGGCCCCTCCGAAGGTGCTGAACAACCGTGTTTGTTTGTAAACCCGATAGTAAAAGTCTTAGTCCTTCAAAAAAGTTCACCACCGGAAAAAGTACTGAATGGCCTTTATCCAACATAATTCGAGCACCTCGTCTCGTCATGAGTCAATCCACACTTTGCACTGCAATACCGAGCCCCGCATTTGGTACAGCTTGATGGAGCATTGTCCCCACAAATGGTACAGAGCTTTTTCCATTTGTATCTGGCTTGGTTGGAATAATCAAAGGGCACCTCCAATGACTTTAAAACTTTGTGGAAACGATCATCAGCCTCATCTAAGTAATTTGAGACATTCTTACGCGAACCAAGAATTCTTCGCGTGTTTGCCGTCAACCCAACCTTGACCTTTTTCCCGTCATGAGTCACCGTAATATTTTGGATGCCATCCCAGATTCCTCCTCTGAGTGAATCGAGTTTCCCTTTGGCAGTGGTCTCGTTAAAGTTTTCACGATCCAGCTCTTGAAACCTCTTGTTGGATGCTCGTTCCTGACCCATCTGCTTAGTTGTCAGGACCTGATCTCCATACCCAATGTCATCTTCGTCATCTGAGTTTTGTTGATGTGCTTTGGCTATAAGAGCTGAGATGTTGTAGTTGACACTCTTTGCCCTCTTCTGCTTCTTATTCTTGTCCTCGTTATCAAAGTTCTGGCCACTGATGTAATCAAACGCCTGCGACCGTGGAGGAAGATTATAAGCCGACGAGAAGTATACCAAGTTTGTAGAGCCACTGGGGGCATTCTTCGGAACTTCTTCTACAAGAACCATTGTGTGTGTGTGTTTCGTTATATTGATATTTACACGACCTCAACCCATATACCCTGACAAATAAATGAAAAAAAAATTTATTTTCAGCCGCCACCGTTATCATTAGGCTTTCCACCATTGGCATAAGGAGCATCTTTTTCAGCTTCATCGAGCATGGGCTTGATGCCTCTTTTCATAAGGTGGAGCTAATGGTTAGCCGGAACTGTTCGGGATATACTCACATCTATGCACTCTTTGTATTCATGCCACAAATCCTCGCATTCATTTTGCATCTATCTGTGTCAGTTCAGTACAAAACAACAAACATACACTTTTTCCCTTCAAGAACTCTATTAAGACATTAGCAACTCGTTGACTCGTTTAAAACGTACTCTCGGTGTACCACCCATTGAAGCAGTTGTCATATTTTGTCTTGGCTTCCGTACACTCCGGGGCAAAACTAGAAGACATGATGTTTCCCATAATTCTTCAACCGTGTGTGTGTCTTTGAATTAATTGGAATGCGCACGACCACGACCTCAATTACCTCTTCTTTCTGTTTTCATCAATTATACGGTCAAATTCATCTCCCGCGGCTTGCAAACTTGATTTTCCCTCCTTACTTCTCTCTAGATCGTTATCAGCTGCGCCCTCCTTGTTAGGCATGGCAAAGTTTATGGTAACTGGAGGAGACATACCCCGTAGCTTGAGAGAGTCGTCATCCGCAGTGGTGTTTGTGACGTTAACAGCATTGTTAGGGGCAAACTTTGAGAGAACTGGCGGGGTTTGCTGAGTAGAATCGTTGTTGAGCGACTCGTTGAGTCCAATTCTGAATTCTGGCTGAGGTGGTCTTTCACGGCTATAAAGTAAAGCTGCGCTAGTTCCATTTTTCGTTCGAAGAAGAGACCCGCCTGCTCCGTACTTCGGCGTTTCAGGAAATCTCTGCTGCTTTGTTGTATCTTCCATTTGGTTCTCGTGAGTGGGAGACGATTCAACAGCTTTTTTACTTCTGGAAGGAGATGCTTCAAGCTCACTTTGCAACCTCGGTGGTTCAAGAAGACCATACGGCGAAGAGTCAAACTGCTGCGCCACGCTGGATCGTTTCCCACTTTCGCGGTGATGCCGTTGTGAGGATCTTCGAGGAGATGTCTCAGGTTGTTCTAGATTGTGTTCCACTTCTCGCGTGTAGTTGTTCTGGTATCTTTGAGACTTGGGCGTGAGCTGCAGCTTCCAGTTGTTGTCAAGAGCTTGGTGCATAACCTTGGTTTGCTCCCTGTTGATTCTATCGTTTCTAAAGTTCTCAAAAATAGAACTAGAGGTCAGATTGGGTATTGGCCCTCCCTGTTTCATGGTTATTGTGGGGTTCTTAGGAGGTGAAGCACTGGGAGACTCTTTTCCCGCACCTGAAACTGGAGGTCGTTGTATGCTATCACTATCGTCGCGAAGTTTGTCTATGAAATTCTCTGTTGCCGGTCTGGTGGTGTCATCGAGGAAGGGCTTAGTCCTTTTCACATTTGGCGTGGAACTTAGCATTCTCCTTCTTGGTTTCTGAGAGAGTGCATCACTTCTAGCCGGTGAATTTTCAAAAGACTCAGACCTAATGGGACTTTCCTCAATCATAGGCTCATCTTCTTCGCGTGCCTTCTGCTGCCCGTCGTACTCGAAAAAGTCCTGACGGTACCGCTTCTGGATGTCGTCAGTAGTTGACTGATTATGTATCGTGCTCTCGTCTCTGGCGGTATTGTCTTCCGCGTCATTAGATTCTCTTTGATCACCTGCCACCAGCGATTCGGCAAACGGTTCCATAGCTTCCTCGTAACCACTCAAACTTACATTGGCACTAGCCTCGAAAAAGGACTTCCAAAAGCTCACGCTGTTCCACACGTTTCGAGAAGACTGTGCATAGTTTTTGATGACCGGAATCAAAGAGTCATTTATCACTTTGTTTGATTTGCTCAGGTTTCGGTCAATGTCCTGCAGCGTCAATGTAATTTCTTGCTCGAGTTTCTCAAGTTCAAGAGCTTGTTTCTGGGTGCTATTGTAATTTCCAGTCTGGTTTGACGGTGGAGTAAATATGGATTTCCGTTTCCCCTGTTCTGAGTAACGATTCATCCTGACGCGACGCGGTTTTGTATATATATATATATATATTTTACTATCAACAGATCACTATCAACAGATCTTTTAGGGAAGGAGGGGGTTTAGGTGAAGGATTCCAGATGGCTTGTATTGATTGACTAAGCGTCCACGCCAGAATACTTTTCTCTTGATTCGCTGAAACCCTAAGTAAGTCATTCTTACCGTTTTTCTCCTCTAGCATCAGACATCGTAAGTCGTCACTTCGCGAAAGTCTCAAATCTTGTATCTTTCTTTATCGCAGATCAATCGGCAACAAAATGACTTTCGCAGTTCATTTAATAAACTCAAGTGGAATACACCACCGTCCAGCTTGATGCCTCTTGAAATGTGTTAGGAAAACTTGAAACTATATATTAAAATCTAAAAAAAGAAAAACATTACAACCCTTATTTCGATTCCTTCTCGTCTGACAACGAACCTTCAACAACCTCTTCAACCTCCCTCACATCTCCCAGCAAAGCCATGTTGAAACCAGAGTCTTCGAGATACTCCAAAAACCGATCGTCCTCTTGGATGATTGCATCCTGATCCACTGGTGGGAGAAAGAACAGTCCCAAGAAAGCGCTGAAGAGAGCCAGAGAGGATGCAACCCAGAAGGGAGCCTGAGCGCCCTTGGTGGTGTCTGCGCCTCCTGCATTCTTTTGAATGACGGGAAACACATATGTGCCGACAAAAGCTCCTATTTTGCCGACAGCGGCAGCGATACCGTAGTATTGTCCTCTGATACTGGTTGCGCTTGTCTTACTTGCTAGAAGACCCATATTGTCACCTGGACCAAACTCACCCAGCGTCATAAAGATTCCGTAGACAACAACAAAAGCTCCAACATGTTGCTTGAGCGCATCGTAACAGCCGGCCATGATGTAGCCGATGATAGCCTGAAGAGAGAGTCCAACAAAAAGACAAACACGTGGACCAAAGTAGTCAGATCCCAGGGCACCGAGGAACGATCCGGGGATATAGAAAAGGTTAAGAACAACATTCCATCCGAAAGTCTTGTATAGATCATTTCCTGGAATGATGACACTCAGGAAGGCAGAAGAATAAAGCCCAAAGGCGTACACGGAGAAATCGTAGATGAACCAGATGATGGAAACCACAGAAAGTCTAAACCAGTAAAACTTGATAACCAGCCAGTATGGGACTCTTGTTCTTTTGAAGTTGACTTTTTTGAACTGGTCGCCCTCTTTAAACTTGAGACGCATAAAGAAAAGAGACAACGGTGGTAGAGCTCCAAGACCCAGTGGGAGTCTCCAGACCCACTCTAAGCGGGTTGTTCTGAAAATACAGAGCACCACGTAGGGCACAAAAGCACTCACCACGAACCCAAAATCAATCATAAAGTTGGTGAACCAGATAAAGTATCTGTTTCTCTTTCCAGGGGGCAGTAGGGCCGAAGCTTCAGCACAGGCCACAGAACCTGCAGGGTACTCTCCGCCAATACCGATTCCCAAGAAGAAACGATACGCAGTAAGAGCTGCCAGCATTCCACCTACTGAACCACCAGCACCCCATGATCCGGAACACAAGATTGTGAAAACGATCAAAATTACCGTCGACACAATCATACCAATTTTACGAGAGTGGTAGTCAGCAACGTAACCGAAAAAGAGCTGACCCACTACCGTTCCAACAAATGCGATGGAAGCCACATTGGAGATGGCATTGGATCTCGCATACTCGTCTGGGTACAGTAAGGAAAGGCACGTGGATGCCGTTCCAATGGAGTTGTTCACATACCCGTCCGAAAATAGACCAGCCCCAGCAGTGAAAATAGGCCACAAACTTTTCACGGTGAGCTTTTTCTCAGCTTCTTCAGTTTCAAGCTCACTACTTTCAGAGTTCTGGGAACTTTCCGAAAGGTCGGCTGCATGCCTAGGCTTGCCAAGAGCCATTTCTGCTTGTACCCTTGGGTACCATCCGAAAAAAGCTTCTTTGAAGGAATGGGGTAAATCTCTGGTAGCCATTGCTGATTACTGGAAATCAATTGCTTAAAGTACTTTAACAGGCACGGCACCGCAAGGGGACTTCACTGCTATTTAAGGAAAGAAATATGCAGGATTTTCTTCCCCGAAGGTGATTGCCGCATGCGCGTTCATATGCAAGCTGATAAAATAATAGAATGCATTGTTATTGCTCATGCAGAGAAAGCTGGTTAATAGAGTCCAAACCATACGTCAAAATTTAAGCTTTTAAAAGATCTATAGACGGATCTTGCTTCAAGAATTACCTTATCAGCATCTGCATGTGATTTTCTTTTCGCGAAACGGAGTCAGAGAAAAAATATTTTGTTCATGCACGCACCCACACGTTTCCAACAAACTGTGCATAACTAAACGGCTATGTCCGAATTGCAGCAGTAAGTAGCAAAAGCAGTACATTCGCTAACGCAAGATTCATCTATGGCATTCCCTACGTCACGCGTTTGTTGACCCTTGCATCGTTAGCAACAGCGGGTCTGTGCTCTCTAGGAATAGCTAGTTTCGTAACTTTCATCTTTTATTGGCCCTATATAACGGAGAAAGCTCAAATATGGAGGTTTTTCACAGGGTTCTTGGTGAGCAACTCCCAGCCTATGCAAGGGCTGATGGAAATCTATATGCTGTATTCTTATAGCCGAGGGCTCGAAGAGGGAAAGTTTTTGCTAAACTTGCCTGACTACGTATACTACTACTTGATTGTATTGCCATTGATTTTGTTGTCGGCTCTTTTCACAGATGCTGTTGCTCTCAATTCGGTGCTGCTGTCTGCTCTCACTTACACGTGGTCTATTGCTAATAAAAACTCCCAAGTGAGCTTTTATTTTCTGCCCATCAAAGCGTCTCTTCTGCCAGCAGTCTCAATAGGATTCCGCTTGTTGATTGATGGGAAAATGGCCGCTCTGCAAGCCATTGGCGGCATGTTAGCTGCTTACATTTACAACTGTTTGGAAACAAGATCTTTAGGTCCTCTCTCAAGGCTCATCTTGCAACGTCAACCAAACTCTTCGTCAGGCAGGGTAGGAACCGTCCACACTCTGAGTTCTGTCGAAAGCGCCAACCAGGATGATGGTTATTTGCCAAGTCCAGAATGGCTCAGAAAGCTTTGCTCAAAATTGACAGGGAAGAACTATATGACTCACTACCCGAGCGTGCATGCGATGAACAAAAGCAGCGACCGTCGTTCTGAAGCCACCACTTCATCGTATTCCAGGTATGGCGACAGCTCTTTCAAGGGTAAGGGCCAGAGACTGGGAACGTGATTCGAAAGAGATGTTGAAACTGATCCCGATGAGCTTCAGGACACTGTGTGTCACAATTCAGTCTAGAATTATTTTTAGCGTCTCAATAAAACGTGTATGGTTACTTTGAGAATTACTAGCTTAAACCCTATAGAGTGAATCATGGTGACTTGAGCAGTGATAATGTGGCACCATATACTCTGGTTGTTTCACTGTTGGGAGTGAAACCACACAATGTTCTCTAAGGATGCCATGATGTCATTGCGTAGCAAATCGAAGCATACCAGAGATTTCGATGTCCTGACGTCCGATGCTGTTTTGCATAGCAGTAGTGTGTTTCAAGCGTCGAGATCAAAAGAGCCTATGGTGGTTCATCACTATAAGTTCTCTAACATTTTCTTGCGGTGTGTTCCATGAATCGAGAGCCGATTGAGATCAGTAAACTTCCTTACATGAATTTGCAAACGCCAAGAAATGCAACATATACTGTGCCTGATATGTCAAAAAGAGGGAAAAGAAGCAGTGCCTTAGGATACTAAACAACGATTAAAATAAAAGACACGATGATTGACGTAGTCGTCATCAGTTGAGAGATAAAATAACTCCGACAATTTCGATACAAGGATTCTGCTCCATGACATACCCCAAGTCGTTTTACATAAAGTTCAAGTGGTTCCATGTTCAAAAATCTATCAGGCAAAAGATAAGAAAGAACTGGGTGAAGGAGATTCGAAAATTTGGCCCCCTATCTTCAACAAGAAAGACAAGATTGTTTCGCAAATTGCTCCCACCTCGCAAGTAGATAGAATCAAACAAAAGCTCTTATTGGCCAGTTATATCCCATACAATTCCAAGTCTTTTCGTAGAGAAAAAAACGCCCTATAAAAATCACATGCACACCCTCGGTTGTGTGGGGTAAATAATCGCGCTCCCCCGAAAGGTCATGCATATCGATGCAGGAAAATATATATAAACACACACAAAACGGAACCTCCCTACTTGATGAATCAACTGCGGAGGAAGCTAATATCTCGCACTCAAAAAATCATGCCTATAGCGCACAGACCACTTTCTACAGAACCCAAGGGCGACCTTTTCAAGTACCAGAACAGTCTCCCCAATTTGCCTGTGCCGGAATTGAATGAAACCGCTGAGCGGTATTTACGGTCCCTGCTGCCCCTTTGTCCCGGCGGGAAAGCCAATAGCCAGTACCGGAAAACGGAGAAGCTAGTGAGTGATTTCATTAAACCTAACGGAGAGGGTGAGAAACTTCAAAAGAGGCTAATTGAGCTAAGCAGTCAACCTGGAAAGAGAAATTGGCTCAGTACCTGGTGGGATGACTATGCGTACCTGGAATACAAAGATCCCGTCTCACCATTTTCGTCATATTTCTTCTCACACAAAGATATCAATACTCCTGTGACCACCAACCAGCTTTACAAAGCGGCTTCACTGATGAGGAATACCGTGTTATTTATGGAATCGATTGAGAATGAAACACTGGCTCCAGAAACAATAAAAGGGATGCCCTTTTGCATGGGGCCTTTCAAGTGGATGTTCAACAATTGCCGAGTTCCTGGTGAGGAGAAAGACACTACTGTGACTTATCCCCCAGAATCTCACCGGTTTGCCATCGTAATGTGTCATGGAAGAATCTACAAGATGTACCATCACGATATACACGGGAAAGCTTTATCAGAAGCGCAACTATACCAGCAACTACTTCAAATCCAGTCGGACGCTGAAAAGAAAGTTGCTCCAGATAGTCCGGTGGGGATTTTAACTTCCGGAGAGAGGACAACCTGGGCAAAATCTTACAAAGAGCTCACAAAGTCACCAATCAACCAGGCCAGCCTGGAGGCTATACAGGCGTCCAGTTTTGTACTGTGTTTAGACGACAATGTTCCCATAACGGTGGCCGAACGGTCCAGGAACGCATGGCATGGTGATGGGTACAATAGATGGTTTGACAAACCTGTTGAATTCTTCGTTGCCAAAAACGGTTCGTCGGGCTTTCTAGGAGAGCACTCCAAGATGGATGGTGGACCAACTCTGAGAATGAACGACTGGGTTTATAAGCAGGTATCGCAAGCGCCCATTGAGTTATTCTCTAATCCTGAAAACTCAGACTTGTCTCAGGTTGAGCAGTGGGAGGAACTGAACTTTGACATCGCTCCTGCCACCAAAGCAGCTGTTGTCACTCAATCCAAGGTATTCTTGGAAACAATTTACTCGCTTGATTTAAATGTTTGGCAATATTACGGGCTGGGTAAGAACCAGATCAAGCAGCTCAAATGCTCACCTGACGCCTTTATCCAAATGTTGATGCAGCTCGCCTATTATAAAATGACGGGCATATCTAGACCTACCTATGAGAGTGCTTCAACTAGAAAGTTTTGTGGTGGCAGAACAGAAACGTGTCGTTCTGTGAGTCTGGAATCATTGGACTTTGTGTCCACATGGCAAGATCCATTCTCATCGAACCGTGCAAAAGTGGCTGCGTTTCGTGATGCCGCGGCAGCGCATGTTAAATACATTTCAGCAGCTTCCGACGGCAGAGGATGCGATCGTCATCTTTTCGGGCTGAAGCAGCTTTACACACCGGATGAAAAGGTGCATGGGGTATTCAGTGATCCTTTGTACTCCTATTCCTCTCACTGGTTCTTATCCACGTCGCAGCTTTCATCAGAGGAGTTCAACGGGTATGGCTGGTCCCCCGTTGTTCCCGACGGACTTGGTCTGGCATATATGTTGAACAACGACTGGATGCACATCAACATTACTTGTTTCAAGAATAATGGGCTTGGTCTGAAAGTGGATAGAATGGCTTATTATTTGACAGAAACTGCCAATGAGCTGAAAAATTTGCTCTCTGAAAGTGTGAATGAGGCCAAGTTGTAGATGTGTTAATAAGCGAAGAATCATTTATGGATGAACACATCAAATGTAACATCGTGGTCTTTTCCTGAGGACACACCATAAAAGGAATAGAGCATTCGCATTTACTGAACGGTGCATTCTCTTATCTGTAATCGGATGCCAGCGAGAAAGACCGCTTCCTTAGGTCATTTTGAATTTTTTTTCGTGCAAAGAATACAACAAGCACAGCGAATGGCTCCTGTTGATTTCACCTGTTGTATCAACCAGAATGTCTTATGCGAAGAATAGTAGAAGAAGAAATGGTGACACTTCTTAAGTCAACGTGTGGAAATAACAGGAAGTACCAATGATTCGATTGATTGCACATCATCACCTACATCGTGCACAGAGCGTTAAAAAGATTCAGTGATGAAATACACTGAGAAAGCCAGATAGGTTGGACTTGATTTCGATGTCATTTAGGGCACTAGCAAGTTCCGATATCATCAACCGAAATACGGAAGACACCGATGTTTGGATGCGAAGAAGGCATAGCTGGAAGCCAGTAGCGTACGTGTATATGATGATTCTCGTTCTGACATGCATATCGAGCTCTTATCAGAAATATGTGCTGCTATCTCTACGCAGTAGTGAGTCAGAGGGAAGAGAGATCGAAAATTCAACACTTGTGCTTGTTTAAGAGATCAATTCACCTTCAGACAGTGCTTCAAGTCGGGTAACAACGTGCAGTTCCGAAGAGCTGATGCCGCAAAGTCATGGGCCAGATCTTGTGATCTCCATCCGGTGTGTACGATGAAGAGGGCGAAGGGACTTCGGTTCTTCCTCTAGATTTCAATCAAGATGTCATCTATAGGCATAATCTCGCTAAACCTTTCGATGTCGACTACTGATTCAGATGAATCTGCGGACTGAAGGCATGCCTATCTGCCCAAGCTCCCTCTGTAGGGCTGAGTCAGTGTCTTTGTCGAAAGGTACCAAAAACAGAGTCCCATAATGATCACGATCAACTGCAACCGACCATTCTCCCACATCGATATCCCACAAGTATATGTACTCGATGAGCGAGGGCAACGAGTTGACCACCTCTTCCGGGGTTTCTGCTTCAGTTACATCATGAATGCGATTTTCACTATTGCAAATGTTTTCGTTACTAGAACGGAAATCTGCTGCACGAGGAACTACAAAGCACCCGTATCGACACATGTCCATAAGAGCTTCCACCTCTTGTAGATCGGGGTAATTTCCACAGAGAGTATACCCTACACCACAGAGATAGCCGTCACGCTGGCAGTAAAAGCCTTCATATTTTCCATTTTTAACCGTTTGGGCGAGTATTGCTGACCGAGTACCCATTGCGTGTTTTCCAAGGCACGCACATCGTTTTATACAAATAAAGTTTTAACTAGACAACTCCAGCGCATAATAAACTTTTATGTTCTAGATGCAACATTGTCCTGCCGTTCACTAACCGCATGCGATCTGAATTCTTCTCTACCGCTTATAGTTCATTCTGTTTCTCTGTCTTATGTAAAGTGGCTCATCATCCCATTGAAGGATATCAATTTAGTGCTTGTTATGGAACTATCATTGATATTCTTACTATTTTCCATCTGTTCAGCTTTACACTACAATCCAAAAATTGATTCAGTCAACTTTTGCTAATCGCCTTTCTTAAGTGCCATTGATACAGTCATGTTCTGTGGTAGTTACAAAAATACTACATATGTAAATCTAGATTGGGGTCGCACATTACGCAAAATGATCTTTACATGGGTTAAAGAAATGTTGCATCATTGTTCAATCTATCGAAAAATGACGCACCAAATTATCAGAACGCATCAGACTACTTATAAGCTTCAACTTCTCAGAACATATAACTCCGAGAACACTTTTCGTTTGATAAAAAAGAAATAAATTAGTCCAAATGTTCCGTAACAGCTTCGAATCTCCAGTGCTGAGTGATGCACCTGACATGAATTTTTTGATTTTTCAGCAAAAACTGGACTGAAAAATAACTTATAAGCCGATTTCCTGCTAAATTTGCTTTTTGGGTCTATCCATTTTGAAGCGTCCAGGGTTGCTGACTGGTTCTCATCTGGAAAGAGGGCTTATGACAATTCATGTTCTGTTTGACGGACTAATTCAAAGAATCATGGCGTATATCAAAGACAAGGTATCGGGTAATGCATCCATAACAGATCTTTTCGCCAAAAGGATCAGTAATCTGACCTAGATCTTAGATCGCAATTTAACAAGGATCTATATCACCTTGATTCATAGTAAGATACTTGATTGCATATACATAGTTCAATTTATAAGAAAAATCATCTGAAATCAGATCTCAAGTCAATAATTGCGATTCAAGGTCTAGTTCCGATGGGCATCCAATCCTTTACCACTATCAGGTCGCACTCATTTCGGCGAGAACTCTAAATCTTAGAGATCAGATCGCATTTTTTTTGGCCAAAGATCTAGATCTTGAAAAATCGCACGTGATAATTTTGTGTGAGAAAAAAGTGTGACTGTCTGAATTAGAAGTTGACGAAATGATTACGATTTCTGCTTGAACTCCTGAGTTTGGAAGTGCGTTGGAATGAGAGTGTGCCCTGGTCTTTTCCACTTAAAACTCCTTATATACACGGCGCCCTTCATCAAAATGGAAGAGCCAAACATAGAACTGGTTTGAGACGCAACGGGTGTATGAGGCATGTCATACCAATTGAGCTACAGTAACCTTACCGTGGTTCCGAAGCGCGTCTTGAGGACCACAGAAGCGTGCACCAACCAATATTTTCACCAGTTTATTTACCATGCCGTTAGGGAAAAAGTCGTTTTCCAGTCATGCAACAAACGATGCGTCTAGTTCGAGTAAACTGAAAGGTTTTTTTAGCACCACTTTGGAGCTGATTTTCGACCTACGCGATGACACAGACCGGCAAATTTGTGAAGAATTTCAGGAAATTCCCTCAAGCGAAATATATCCTGACTACCCACAGGTTGTGAAAAATCCTATCGCCATGAGCGAGATTATACAAAAAGTTGATTCCGGGCTGTACGACTCGGCGGAAGAGTTTCTCAAGGATTTTGAGCTCATGTCGCACAATGCCAAACTTTTCAACGGAGCTGACAGCTGGGTAGCAGAAGACAGTACCACCATTGTAGATACAGTAAAGGAACAGTTGAAACGTTTGCAGCAAGGCCAAGTTTTCCCGGAAAAATCTCCTCAACTGAAACTGAACTACACGAATTCAGCTGAAGACTTTAGTGGTGAGCTCACCTCTGTTCTGAGGAAAGTGATGGATCATAAAGCTCCTAAGCGTGGGAAAGTTAGCGCTCCCTTCATGGATATGGTTGACGGGGATGAGTATCCTGATTACTACCAGGTTGTATCAAGAGGCATGTCTTTCAATCAAGTGAGGCAGAACATGGAGAACGGTGAATACGCCAACGGTGAAGAAGGGTGTTTCCAATTTGAAGCGGACGTGCAGCTCATTTTTGATAATGCCAGACTTTACAATCACGAAGAAAGTTTACTGTTTCAGGATGCAGAAGCTCTTAACGATGTTCTGGATTCAGTGTTTGAAGAGTTTCTCCTCGATAACCAAATAGAAAGACCGGCTGTTCCTGTAAAAGCTAGGGGTGAACCAAAACCGCAGCCCAAAATCGAAACTCTGCCACAAGAGCCCCAATCACTTGGGTGGGGTCAAATGTCGCCAAATATGCTCACGACACCTCACGTTCCACTCAATCTGCCGCCCCCAATTCCAGCTCCTCAGGATTACATACCTGAGGGTCCTCCCAAGAAGAAGCGAGGCAGAAAGCCGAAAAACAGAGCTTTGATCGAAGCTCAGGAAGCTGCCATTCAAGGTTTCAACGCCCCAAAACTGCTAAGACCAGAACTTGAAATGCCTCCAGAGACCCCGCCAAAGGAGAAAGCACCTATGGCCTTCAACAAGGCGTACGAGACCAGGAAGGAAAAGAACCAGGCAATGATTCAGGAGATTACCCTCACCTCTTCGATGATATCTCAAATTTCCAATTCGTATCAGAAAAGCGGTTTTGCATCTGCAAACGAAAAGTTCTTTGAATACAAATTGCCGATTTCGAACACGGCAAAACAACACATGTGGTCGATCTCACTTCCACTGATAAATCGGCCAACCACAATCGTCTCACTTCTGAGTCCCTCTCTTCTTCAGAGAAGCTACACTTCGTCCTTCATGCACAATGGCGAGAGACTGGCGCCCGCCCCTTCTATGATGAGGTACGACGAGGATTTCAACAAAGTGAGGCTCACTTCCAAATACGAGCTTCGACTATGCTCTGGACTGAACCTTATTGAATACGAGTGTTTTGTACAACCGCAGACGGAGATTGACGAGACAACGGGGAAGTTGTTACCGCGTTTCACCCCAGGTCGTATTAACTCGGAGCACCTTATAAGAGAGAAGGCCACAATATGGATCAACGTTGCCCAGGGAAGTTGAACTTTTTGTCCTTTATTTCATGTACTTTACTTTTATGTATACTATATTTTACATTCTGTGGAATCTTTAAATGATGAGTTTCGCGCTTTGGCCAAAGACAACAGTCATCAATAACAATCTGCTCGGCATTCAAGATGCTTGATTTTCGTTTAAAAGTGAGAGTCGTGTGATCTGTAGTGGATCAGTGAATCTTATTGATAGCTGTCAACGCTCTCACCCCAAAGCAGATTTTTCACCAGATGGAATGAAATATGCTCATGAAGTGACGGAGCTTCCACTGGGGCGTGCCGATGTTCTGGGGGCTGATCAACCAGGCTGCAAGCGTGGTTACAATTGGGGAGGGAGTTACAAAGTCACTGGCGATATGTCCCAAAAGAAAATGATGAGCCTTTTCAATCTGACTCCATTCATCATATGCCGCATTAACAATCTGACTCATCCAAGAGCCTGTTCAGATAGGTGCCATATCTCAAGATCCCCAATCTTGTGCTGTCCTGCATCTGGCAGAACTTGGTTCATCGAATAATGCTGTAGGTGGCCTCTACTGAAGTAACCGCTACATCAAGATAGAACGTCTGTGCATCAAACGAACCTCAATGTGCATCATCCCATGTATGACTGTGTGGAACGGATCTCTACAGGTACAGCTCCTTTGTCTTTTCTTCCGAACCATGATGAAGCGTCTTCTTACATCCCATGACAAATTTCTGCTTCTGTCACAGACGTGCTCTGGATTTTCTATTAGCTCGGTTCATGTAGGCAGCGACAAAATCTTCAAGATTCGTAGAGATCTTATTGAAACAACTGCACTTAAAAGTGGAAGCTCAGTATCGACTAAAAAAGTATCAAAAGCGGATAACTGCAGTTAGGTGCAATCAGGGGGTAAGCGATTACATGCAAAGGTGATGATTTTTGAGTTACGCAGTTCACGGAAAAGGTCTTGTTAATCACGAGCTCCGTGGATTCGTTTAAGTGGGAGTGTCAGTGTGCAGCGTAGACTCTCAAACCTCTGTATTTCTCTCACTCAGGACCAGTTATGACGTTTTGAGGACTGCCTCTGAAACTCTGTCTTACCCTGATAAACGTAAGAAAACGTAAGAAAACGCAAGAAAACGCTTCCGTTCACGCTGAGTCAGAAATATATATGCTGTATTTTCTACTCTCTACATATGCTTCATGCTCACAACTCCACAGCACTAAGATCAGCCTTGATGCGAAACGGCTTGTTTCTCCAGATAATCTCGTGACCAGCCATCGCAATAATCCAAATGGGAAGGGCTAGAGACTCTCGAAGTAGCCAAAGTGGCAGCCAGCTCTTGAGTGTGCGAAGTAGTGTGGTATCCTTTGACTTCAACGTTGGGTTTACGGCGTTGAAAGATGGTTTGACAAAGTAGGGTATACCTGATTTGTTCATTGCCAAAGCTTCGTCGTCACCTGCGAAAAGAACCAGAATGTGAAACTGCACATAGTCTATCAATACCCAGGCAATCACGTGAGTTATAAAGATCTTCCACAGGAAAAAGGTCGAACTCCACAAAACCGAAATTGCAAAAGTTCCAAAAAGTCCAGAAACAAAGCATTCGGTGGAAGGCTCCAAAAGAGTGGCAGCGAGAACCATATACTTTCTCGCCCTCAGCCACCGAACCCTTCTTTTTATATAATCCGTGAGGGTTGTACTATTGATACCTCCCAAAGGCTGGATGGCGCAGTCTCCAGTCATCCCTGTTCTGCCGTTTAGACCGTTCCACAGTGCTGTTGCAATCATGTTATCCTCGCCGATGTATCTTGCAAAGAAACGGATTCCGTGGCCCTCTTCCTGGCTGTAAAAAGCTGCATCGCGAATTGCATCACCACTTTGGCCATCCGAGCTTGGAGCAGACCCTTTCCCAATTATGTAGACAGAATGGTCCAGATCTGAGCGCCTGTATACATTGGATTTCCCATTCACGCAAGGAGCAACAGCTACGTTGTTGAGGGAACAGTAAAACTTGGAGTGAGCCGTCAGGAGAAACATCTCGTCACAACAAGCTCCCAGTAGTGGGTTGACAGCTATTGCCAGCGGAAGGTGGTGTACTAGCACCACTCGTCTTCCTTTCTTTGTAAGCGGACTGATGGTACATCTTCCATTATCGGTAGAGTTCTGAAGAGATAACACTGATCTCCGCAAAGCGCCAGGAGCAACCCACACATTTGAGTCCCAAACCCAGATAATATCGTGCTCAGCTGCAAGATATCCTTTTGCAAGATTGTTAACTTTAGGATTGGGTCCAAAGTGATCGGGATTGGTTTCGGAACCAACAAGAATCTTGGCTGAAACATTAGGGTATTTTTCCAAAAGTGACTGTGCAACCGGAATTGCCGGATCTTGAGGAGACTCTACGCAGAAGATGATTTCGAATTTCGCAGTAGGATAGTCCTGTTCAAACGCGCTTTTAAGGCAGATATTCAGCTCCGGATCAACACCTTTCAAGGGCCGTAATATTGTAACCCCTTCAAGAACCTCCTCCTCAATGGAAGAATTTGCCTGTCTTTTCTTCTTCCCTCTGAACTTGATGAGAATCTCAACAAACCCATTCAGGGCAAGCAGCTGAACAACCACATACCAGATCAGAAAGAACCCCGCTAGACTGGAAACAATTAATGACATTTGTTGCCCCGTGCTGATTTCGATTTCCCCAACCTCAGATACAGGCATTCATAAGTTGTTGGTGACAAAAAAAAAAGAATAATATTCACCACAAGAGAAAGCGTCACACCCAGACACCATGAGATATTCGGGTTTGCAAAAAGAGGTTCTCACCTTGTACAGACAATGTTTGCGTGCCTCTAAAACAAAGCCAAAGGTGAGTATGTTCTAAAAGGGGTTGCTAACATAAAAAGGAGACGCAGCCTAATTGGTCAAACTTTATACATGCAGAGTTTGGTAAATACCGAGACATCCCGAAGAGGGACTTTGCTTCGATAGAACATCTCTTGAGATTGGGCCACAGAAGGTACACCATGTATAAAAATGAAACAATCAAGGACGTTCACTAAAATGATCCCATGTATATATTAAGTATCCAACGATTGTATAATAAACCCAGCATTAGTAAGCATCATTTCGGTAACGGTTGTTCGCGACCCCATATCCAGTAGTTCTCTTTCGGGTTGTGTTGCTCTTGCCAGTGTTGGAGCAAAAACCACCGACAAGTTGTTCGCAGTCATTCTGTTGAGCGAGCCCTTTTCGATAACCTTCTGCAAGTGCTTGAGTAAAGCACATAAAGTTGCTTGGTGGGCGAGGGGAAGATCACCAAGTACCGAAACAAGTTGATCCAGCTGCTTTGACTTGGCAGACATCTTTTCAATGGCAATATACCGGTCGTAACACTCGAAAGTGATAATTGGGTTTGGCAGTTTTATCAAATATCGCTTCAGAACCCCCGCCACCCCATTTATGTCGGCCTTTTCGATAACGCTGGCGAGCTCGTCAGCCTCGTTGTCATTTTTATAACTGACAAACGCTTCTTCAATCTCTTCCACCATAGACGAACCACCGCTGAGTCTGTAGATCCCTTCAGAGTCCAGACCACGCGATTCAACCTCTTTGATACAACGCGATACCAAAAAGGGAACCATTTTGCCTTCACCATCAGCCGAAGCCTGTAAGGGAACTCCATAAAGCCCATGCTGCCGCTTTTCCGAGAGCCGACCTGAGTCTGCGTTTCCGTTTTCCTGAGCTCTCATCGAGAGGAAATTGCTGCTTCTCGACTTGATCATAGAGAATTTGGAGGGGCCATCAGAATTTTCTCGATTATCAGGCTCCAAAATGGTCACTATAGGTGAACTATTCATTCCACTGGGAATGGATGAGCTAGAAGTTGAAGAGGTAAGTTTTGGGTGACTGGGCACATCTCCGTTGAACATTTTCTTGGACATTTTGGGTTTGCGCCAGAATCTAGCTTTCTGTCTTGATCTCGCATCCCCATTTTCGTTGCACTCAGCTTGATCGGCTTCCATGAAAAGCTTCCTTCTCTCTGGAGAAGAAGACAAGGGAATAGAATCGGTTGAGTGGGACTGAGAGTTTTCCGTTTCGGGAATCAAAGAGATGCTTGATTCCAGATCAGCCAAAATGAGAGTTTTCTCATCTATGTCAGCCTTGAGACTTTCGAGCTGCTCAGCCAATGCTTTCACCTCCTTCGCCAAGGCGACTTTATCTTCGGCAAGTTGAGTTATCTCGCTGTTGATGGAAGTTTTAGAAACGTTCAGTAGACTGATTTCATTTTTCAGAGAGCGAAGCTCCGTGGTAGAGTCCTTCAAAGCATTCATGCTCGAGTCGATATTTCCGGTGGATGCCAAGTCACCTCCATAGCCCGGAGAGGGCAAAGGGGGCGTCTTATAAGCAGCGGCCATAGGCGAGATGGAAGTATCAGATCTTTGGTACCTGTGTTTTATTCTGCTCTCGTTTTCCGAGCGAGCGGAACTCGTTGGATTGCTTCCATGATCAACAGACCCACTCCCACTCCTTTTATGACGATGGAAAGAGAGTAGTCCCTTTCCTGGAGATTTGACAGAAAACGACCTGCTCAGAGAATCAGAAATGCCTTTGAGGGATTTGGGTGAGGAGGTACTGTCTGTTTGTCCAAAGCGAAATGTCTTATCAAGACTTGCTTGATCTCTATCTCTTGCCTCCTTCTGTTCCATGTTGTGTCTCTGTTGATCTGTGCTCTCTATTTCTTTCTCAGGAAACCCAATGTTGAGCCCTTTCAAAACTTCCGCGCTCTCCTCATCACGGTAAGAGGAGCTGCTTTTACTCGGTGTTTGTAAAGGTGGCGGAATATATCCTTCTTCCGCATCAGTGAATCCCATCTGCATCCCGAGGTCGCTATCCATGACTCGATAGCTTCTATTCTTGACACGAGCAGGTGACATAGCCATGAAACCTTCTCTTTTGTTGGGCGACAGCTGAGCATTTATCTCCTCAATTGAAACACTGGGACGCCTTCTTTCGGGAACAGGCTGAAGGTGGAATGCTTCACCGTTTCTCCTATCAACAGGCAAAACTTGTGCCGTTGTGGCACTATCGGAGCTTAAACGAGGAGTGAATTCTCCTGCCCTCTCAACTTCAGCCGGGGGTTCTAGCCCATCATCCAACCTACTCCGGCCGTCGTCGGACGGTGCAACCTGATAAGATGAAGACGTTGAAGATGGAGATAAGTCTAGGCTCTGTTTGAAAGGCATAGGAAGAGACGGCAGATCTTTTTCAACGACTGGAGTTGAAGAGAGCGATGAGTTGACGTGACTTCTTTCAGAACTCTTTTCTGTCCGTCTTTGCATCTGTCGCTCTTTCTTCATTTCAAGCAGCGTCTGATGACACGGTATGCAGAAAAGTCCCTTGGAGGTTCTGGCGTATCTGAGATCTTCTATTCTTTTGCGGCAGGAACGGCAGCGAAAGCACGAAGAACAGTAGGCATGGTCGCCTGTAAGAATAGCCAGATCGTCAATCTTTTTCCCGCACGATTTACACGCGTATGAACATTCAGAGCAGACAAGTGCTCCTGTACCCAGAACGAGAAAGTTGGAGTTGCAACCAAGAAGTTTATCACACTTTGAACATATGAAGCAGTGAGTGTGCCATCTGTCGTCACCAAGCTCATATGCGTGGCCCTCCGTTATCGGCTAAAATGATTAGTTCCAAGAATTCATTCATACTCACCATAGAACACTTTTTACACGTCTGAGTGGAATACAGAGAGTCATTATTCCCGTTCTTCACTTCTGTCATATCTGGGCTCGACGCGTCTAATTATAGAAACGTTTTAAAATCAGCGAATGGATGGTTGATAGCGGTGCGCTCTTGAAATCCGATACTTCTGGAGGATTGAGTCAAACACAGAGAAAGAAAAAATGTGACTGGTAGTATTTTTCTCCGGCCTAATGTACGATAGCCTGGCTATATCGTTCTGATGTTTTAGGGTCGTGTGCGGTACAACATTCCAAGATAAAGTTTCGCCACACCAAGATGAGCATTGTATCGAAATCTTTGAAGAGGGGGCCAAATGACGAGGTCATTACAGTTGCAGCGGGCTGTTTCTGGGGTACAGAGCATATCTATCGAAAATATTTCCAGAATCGAATTGTGGATTGCAGGGTAGGCTATGCCAATGGTGGCAAAGAGAATCCAACGTACCAAGAAGTCTGCACAGGTCGTACTAATCATTCTGAAGCCCTGCAAATTTCTTTCGATCCTTCTGTGGTCTCTCTGAAGGAGCTTTTGGAGTTTTTTTTCAGAATTCATGACCCAACCACGCTCAATGCCCAGGGTGCGGACAGGGGAACACAGTATCGGTCCGGAATCTATACCAATTCGACAGCTCAACAGACTTTGGCGGAGCAAGTAAAAGCAGATATGCAGAAAACTTGGTATCCTACGAGTAAAATTGTCACTGAGGTTGTCCCTATAAAGAGTTTCTGGGACGCGGAGGATTATCATCAATTATACTTGAACAAGAACCCGTCTGGCTACCAATGCCCTACCCATTTTCTACGAACTATGCCGAAGAAGTAATGAAAGGGTAAGTGGCAGGCCACGATTTTGAGAAGGAAGTGGTGATGCAGGTATTCAGCTTGTGGATATTTTATAGTTTTATTAAGCATGAAATCATTTTATTGGTTTTATCACTGGTAGCATCTCCTTTGACCCGTGAATAATTGACTTGATTTGTCATCCGTGCCATTTACTTCGTCAGAAACATCCTTACATTTCCAACCGATAATGGGCATATGTTTCTCTTGCCTTTTCCCTGGAACGCAGGAAGATGACTATAGCAACGAAGAAGCCGACCCACTTTTAGGTGGAGAGCGTTATAGCGACCAGAACGATGGAGTAAATCAAGAAATGCGTAACAAAGAGCTCGAAAACATTGTCAACTCCACCAGTGAGTATGTAACCCTCTGTCCGCTACCGCTAACCTGACTAGAAATCTGATCGACGTCTCGAATTTGACGCAGATGGAAGACCCATCTTTCTTGCATAATACAGCCAGGGTGCTTTCTGGACCTCTCAACATTTCCATCGATCCTCAGGGCTCGCAGAAGTCTGTGCTATCACAGCCTCGAGAGAATGAATACAGGGATACAACAGAGCCCGAGATGGTGACAGTCCTAGATGGGCACGCACTTTCGGAGAGCTCAAAGGGAGAGCTACGGAAACTTCATAAGAAGATCAGCACTCTATTCGACGAAAGCTGTGCTCTGGATACTAGCAGCTGTCTGCCTCTTTTGGTGCAATTTGGAGAGTCTTGATAGAGAGAATTTAAGGAATAGAGAGAATTTGGTTCGGATCTATATGTTGGTACCTGTATATCAGGATGCATTGTAGACGTAAAAGAATAAATGGGCTCAAGGTTCCTTTACTATGGGTTGCCAAGATTTTTCCTAAGAGACATTTAGCTTTACCGAGGATGAAGGAGCGCTTTCACCCTTAATCTACCAGATTCTCATGTCGGGATATCAAGACTTAAAGAGCACGGTATAAGTCTTCTCCACGTGCTCTAAGTTTCAAGCACCTGTTCTTTTTCGACGATCCTCGCGAGGTTCAATTTTTGCTACTCTCGTGCCTCGGTACGTACTGCCGAGGTGCATATGCATATATATTAGTCAGCAATATAATAATAGCTTAAATATATAGAGCGGGAACCCATCTCTTCACCTGAAATGAGCACATCAATTCCAAAATCTTACAAAGCTGTCACAATTCAAGGTGAGAAGGCTGGATTGACTGAGGTTTCTTTACCAAAGTATGAGTCTGACAGTCTTGTGGTCAAAGTGATGTCCGCAGCTGCCAACCCCACTGATTGGAAACACATTGATTTTAAATTTGGACCCCAAGGGTCAATTGTTGGCTGTGACCTTGCCGGGCAAGTTGTCGCAATGGGCGAGGAGGCCGAAAAATCTGGTAAGTTCCAGATCGGAGATGCTGTCTGTGCAGTGGTTCACGGATGCTCTGTACTTCACCCCGAAAATGGTGCATTTGCAGAGTATGCTGTTACTGACTACAAGCTGACTCTAAACTTCAAGAAGCTGTCTTTGGAAGGGAAGGATGTTCCTTTTGGACCGGTCAAGTCCTATGAAGGTGCAGCTTCCTTACCAGTCAGTCTTTACACCGCTGGTTTGGTGTTCTACGATATCTTTAAAGTGAAGCTTCCTTCAAAGGGCGACTCTCTCAAACCACAATTCGACTCTCCCCTTTTGATCTGGGGTGGAGCTACAGCTGTTGGCCAACATTTAGTGCAGCTGGCTAAGATAACGGGTGCTTTCGAAAGCGTGATTGTTGTGGCATCTAAAAAGCATGAATCATTTCTCAAGTCGCTGGGTGCCGATTATGTGGTCGATTACCATGACGAGGACGTGATTGGTCAAATCAAGGAGATTTCTGATGACCGCATTACTCACGCTGTGGATGGTGTTTCTTCTCAAGAAACTATAAAACAAACCGAACATGCTGTATCTGAATTCAGAAAAGCCACCGTTATTGAATTGATGGGATACAGCCAGGGTTACAAGAAAGAGGACATTAAGAAAAACGTGTCGTATGGTTTCACTCTACTCTATTTTGTGACTGGGTGGAAGGTTCCTTTTGGACCCAATACCTTCCCACCGCAGCCTGAAGTAAGAAATTCAATGATCAAGTTTCTAGAATGGGTTGCACCCTTACTTGAAGAGGGAACCATCAAGCATATCCCTATCAGCTATTACAGTGGCGGATTGGAAGCGGTCCCTCAGCTTTTGAGTGATATTAAGACTGGTAAGAATTCAGGTGTCAAGTTAGTTGTTGATGTATAGTCACAACATGAGCGGCTCTTTTTTGTGAAACATTTTAGTGAGCGTAAGTCTAGATTCTTTTAAAAGTATGTTTTTGGGACACAACTTTGTCTTGCTATTTTGGGATGGGAAATCGTAGTTGATATCTTGCCAGCTCATGATCATGAGCTTCAGAATTGAATTATTGAATAGTCTTAAGAATATTAGGCCTTTCTTCGACGATCGCATATCGATGGATGTGTCGGTGTCAGCTACCGGATTCTCTAGCTCACTTGGGTATGAGTATACTGTTCGAGGGATGAATGAAGGATCAACAAAAGAAAAAACTCATTAACACTATTGCCGCATATCAATTCTTTTGCGGGGATCCATCCACCGGGATGTTTTGAACGCTTTCACTTGATTCCTTCGAGCCGTGTTCGAGGTCACCATTTTCTGAGAATATCCTGACTTTTTCTTTTCCCAAGGCAAGTTTCATCAAGTACAGTAAGGTTTCCCTGCTCTCGAAAATCGGATAAAAGGTTATGAAGCAGGCGGCGAGTATTAGCCAAATGAAAAGAACCACAATCCAGCCTCTAAAGAAAGCTTTGGAAAAGATGTAATTGGTTCCGTAAAGTGGCAAGGGAAACAGCAGGATGATGGCAACAAAAATGACCAAAGCCACAATCTGGGTAAACTTGAGTGATTTGCGAAGAGTTTCAGCATCTTCCACGTCTACCTCCATTGCTGCTGCTTCCTTTGGAGATGCGTCGTCTCCAACAATGAAGTTAGCATCCAGGTCGGCAAAGTCGTAATGGTCTGGCCAAATGTAGGAGAAAATCACAAAATAGATGAGTGATGAAAAAAGTGAGACAAAGTTCCCAACCAAATCAGCTTTCGGTACATTCAAAGTGTCCTTGTTGACAACGTGCGCAGAAAAGACATAAGCTGAGCCTACCCAAGTCAAGATCCCTGACACAGTTCCCAGAACCGAGCCCCAGATCAATGCTGGTTTACTGAATTTGGTCCAAAATAGCGCTAACACAATAGCACAGACGGAAGGGCCCAGCACAATTCCCAGAAAATTGAGAATCCATGAAATGGTGATTCCAATGTAGTTGAAGATAACCGCCACACCGCCCATACAGATTCCGAAAACGATGACGAAAATGTGGGTGACTCTGACAATTTCTTTTCCAGTTGCAGCCGGCCTCAAGTATGTACGGTAGACGTCATAAGTCATCACTGACGAAAAGGCAATCAGCTCAGCGCTGGTGGCACTTGTAGCAGCCATAAAAAGTATGAGCACTCCGCAATTTGCTCCCTGTGCTCCCATCAGGTTATACATCCCGTACAGAAGAGGGAGACCCTTGGCTACATCACTTGAGGAAAGCATGTCCGGATACGAGACAGAGATGGGGTCATCAGTCAACGCCAAGCAAGCTAATGCGGCTGCGCTTCCCATTGCCCATGGAATAACCATCCAGCACAGTCCTCCAATGAAATAACCTTTCATGGCAGCAATTGGCTTTGCTGCAATAGCCTTTTGACCATAACTCGGATCAGAAAACACGGTTACAAACCCACCAATCACAATGTTCCACATGTTGAAGATCCCGTCCTTGTTTCCGAATGTCAGGTAACTGCCCTGATATCCAGTGGATGGGTGCGTCACGGCAACGTTTGTTAGTAGGTCGTACATTCTGTCGATGCTTCCAATGTGCTGCGATGATGTATAGCACACAAACATAGTGACCAAAATCACGATATATACAATAACCGTGTGGACCCAGTCTGTGAGAAAAGTAGCTTTGATACCTCCAGTGAGAGTATACATAATCACACCCAATGGAAGTAAAAAACCACACGCAACAACATGGACACCTGTGACCGAAGAGATCGCCTGGGAGCCTCCGAGTAGCAGCATTGCTGATATGATGATGTTAGCACCAAGGGCATAGAATAGGTATACCAGATGACCTGCAGTTCCGTACCTAGCCCGTATAATCTCCACAACGGTGTGGGCTCCCGGTGCCACACGCTTGATTTGCAGAGCGATGATTGCAAAGAAGGTGATTTGAATGGTGAACGCACTTGCATATGCATAACACCCCATAGCTCCATACTGGTAAGCCATTCCCGCAGAAGTAAGAAGAGTGCCTGGCCACGTCCAAGATGATGTTACCGCAGAAGCTACAAGACCTGTCTTGACAGACCGAGAAGCGGTACTAAAGTGCTCTGAATCCTGAACTTCTCCGACGAATCTTTTCAGAACATAAGTGACAACTATCATTAGGAACGCAAACGCGAACCCCAG
>JAKTTA010000002.1:9736-68259 GCA_030580415.1 Citeromyces nyonsensis
GGGATAACGTTCGAGATAGGACACCCCGTGTCGGACTGACAGAATGGCACTCCACAGTCCATGCAACGCGCAGTCTGGTAGGCAGCATTCGCTTTCATATCTGTGGGAAATTGTAGGCACTGGCACATGGCCTGACCTTTTTAATTTGCAATGGTGCGTATTTGCTCCACGCGACGCGGATAGACCAAAATCGTTGATGGAGTATGTGAAGAAATTGAGCAACGGTGTGTTTGAGACTCAAGCAAATGATAGAAAGTCACCTTCACCTCGTAAAAAATCTGGAAGAGCCCGACTCATTGGGCGTGCACAAGAGTCACAACTGAACCGAACCGCTTTAGAAAAATCGCATCCGATAGGCGACGAAGATGAGCAGGATCAAACGCAAGTAAGTTATGACCTCGGTCGCGATGAAAGCGTATATAAGCTTAACAGATCCACAAGAAATGAGGTTCGACGGCTCAACGGAGAGTTGAGCGAGACCGACTAAAACTCATTATTTCGGACGTGGGGGAAAAGAGAATTGGAAGTAATCTGAATCCGCTACTCTGTTTTCCCTTTGGAGCTCTTCGAATATGGAAGTATCGAAATTGTCTATGCCATTCTCCGTAAATTAATGCTGCAGAGGGGTTGCTGTCAATGTCTATCTTTTCAATTTACTTTACCGTGCGGAATTCTCGATCTCGATTAGTATCAAACTATGGATCAGGAAACCTATTGATGACCTTTCAGCTATCACGAGGCAATACAACTAGACCGCAGCATTCTGATCACAATACAATTCGTGAAGGGTTACATTGATCTACAGAAAAAAGGAACCCTGTCGTGATTATAAACCTCGACTGAGGTCGCTGCCTCCACATTGGAACGCAAGTTTTTTTTTTATTTGGCACATAGCAAGCCATCTGAAAGGTCAAGGCAAAAAAAATGAAATTTTTGAGCCTCCTAGCACAGAAGTCGTCTTATACGTTGACAGGGTTGAGGGTGTACCATTTTCAGTACAAAAAGTCGAACCCGAATTCTTTTCATTATCAGCGGACTTCAGACGTTCACCGGGAAGTAAGTTTTCAGAGCATTTTAGTGAATGGGGGGCACATATAGCCACGAGAAACTATCACAGGTGCTTCAGTGAGGACGTTTGTTTATAAAGTGATTGATCCTGGAATCAGAATAAGAACAAACACTGTTTAATTGTTCACCTCCTACGATTTCCCCTGTTTTTTCGTTTTGCATAATATGTTTCATTACTAGCCGCTTTGAACTGATTCTAAACTCGATTGGTGCTTGTCCAAGGTAGAGGTCCTAGGTAAAGAGCAATATTTCGATCAAAGTAAGCTGAGGTTTTGATTGGACAACAAATTGACCAGATCTTCCGATTAAAACTACTGGTGCAAATATTTTTTGAGGCGACCGTGCTTGGAGAGTCTTCCAAAGACTCGAAACCTGATCAATTTCAGCTTGCACGCTAAACGCCTTACACATAATTTTCCTGCGAGCTTCGATGATAACTTTCCTCGTCGAATCATAGCGCTAGCAGGCTTCGTTTCACGATCTGTCGTGTGAATTTTTTTTATAATTTCATCATTTCCCACAGAATTATCTCGCTTAGACTCGAACCGGCACTCGCCTTCATAAAACATGTCCCTCAAGAGCAGACAAGACTATATCGTCAAAATACGATATCAAAATGATCTTCCACCTCCTCCTTGCCCTCCCAAACTTCTCAAGTATGATTTCGCTCAAGAGAACAATGCAATCGACTCTTCAGCACTTCTGTCGTCCATGTTCAGAAGAGGAAATTTTGCAGATATAATTACTCTCAACAGCAGCTTTGGAATGGGAGTCGACCAGGTAGAGGTTCCTGGAGTTTTGGAATCAAATTTCAAGCCTGTCAATGTGCCCCTTCATCCGGATGACCAGTTTCTACTAAGTGACCCGTCACTCAGTAACATGAGCAAGACCACTGGAAGCAATGTTAGTTTTCTTCGCCGTACGCAGTACATTTCTGAGAGAAGCAGCTCTCCTGCAACTAACACTCCCACCAAAAAGGCGCAGAAGGAGCAGAAGGAGAGAACAGATCCAGAATCCCAGTTGAGGGCGGTTGAGGATACTTTCGATTGCGTGGATGTTGAAGTGCTGAGGCATCCTACGAAGAAGCATCTCACTGCTAAAAAAGTCTGGAACTTTCTCCCTGATACGACGATGCTGGATCAGAACTACCTTTCTGCAAGGTTTGTAGGCTCAGCCTCATTACTCAAGGACAAGAAATTCAATCCTTCTCAGAAGAGGAAACTGAATGAGGTTGAAGGCTCATCTCGTTTTATGACGTCGATATACAGACCCATCGATACCGAGTCTAGCAAGTGGATTTCCTTTTATTCGACCACATGTGAGCAGGCTTCTGAGTTGAAAGAGAAACTGGACAGAGGCTTGACTGGAAGTAATATTGTTTTCGAGCACCAGAGAGACTACGACGTCAATTTTCAGGTACATAAAGAGTTGTACGACGAGCTGGCAATCACCTTCGATGCTGACAGCCATACTGCGTATTATATTCCAATTCAGGGTAAGCTAGACTTGAAAAGAAGACGCGTTGCTCCGTCCTTGGAAAGTTTTGTGAAAGAACATAATGTTGATGAGATAGAGCTCAGTGTTAGAGATCCCACTACAAATGAGACTATACTGAGAGACAACGCTAGAGTTCAATTCGATCCAATGGAATATGCTGAAATGAATGTGGATGATTTGGATGATCTGAAAAATGAAGAGAAAGAAAATAAAGCAACGCTAGAAGAAGAAGAAGTATCTCTCGAGTTCAAAAGCAAGAATGCGCCTCAAGTGGCCAGTTCATCTGTACAGCCAGAAGTTCCAGAAGCTGCTGAAGGGGAAGAAAAAGGAGACAGCGCTCAGTTGGAAAGTTCAGCCGATCAGAAAGCCGATCAAGCATAGCTCTTGAACACATGAAAGACCGTGCATTTCCAAGTTTCGTGCCTGCTTAATAAGATTTTTTTCCACATATTTTCAATGCATGAGACTGATTGTAAACTCATCCGAAAACCTAAATGAATGATTATGATGGAGATTTTCGAAAACTTTCAATATAGAGTAAATACACGGAAAAACCACTAAAAATCGGTCACTCTTCCATTAAATGACCAATCACCATGTTTAATCGGGTCTTGCTTCGGTCCCCCTATCTCCCCAGTTTTTGGATTCACATCGCCTTCGAATTCTGGAATAATCTTATTGTTTTGGAACCCTCCGATATCTGTTTTAAGATTTTGTGGTGAGTTGTCTGGATCATCGCCTTGAGACTTTCCGAGAGTCACGGATTTGTTGTACTCATCGATCGCTGCTTGTGAATTTGCTAATCTTTGTAGCTTCTCAAACTCTTCTTGTTCCTCTTTCGGCAGGGGAACGGGCCCTGCCTTAGCTGATCCAAACTTTTGACTGTAGAGTCGCCGGTTTAAACAGCGGTTTCCTAAGCGGATCATCGAATTCAATTTCAATATAGTTGGAGTCTTCATATCGTGTCTGTAGCTTGAATAAGTGATTAAGTAATCATGCATATAACGGAAATCAATCTGGGGGGATTATTTCGGTGCCAAAAATTAAATTCGCCTTGTTTTGGAGACAAAGAATCGGAATTCGATGAGTTATTGCCCAAAGATTCCTCTGTCTAAGCAAAAAACCGCTAAAAACTGCTAAAACTTACAAGGGCAGTAGCAAAGCTCACAGGTTGATTAGACCTACAGTAGCTATCGCAACGGGAGAAGCCTGCATACTCTATATATCCTCAGTCCCAACTTCTTATCAGCTAAAATGAATATTTTGAGGAGAAGTAAATATGTGCCTGAGCGTGTAGCGTATGCAAAAGGTATATTGTTTTTACTAGCAGCCCTATTAGACCTTTAAAAAAGGGCTTTGGGCGAAATTTTCAGACGAGCAATACAGGGGACTCCTTAAGGGGAAGTGGCAATGCCCTAGTGTTGGCGTGATAATAAAATACGGCAAAAGAATCCTCGTCAAAGAAAAGAGTAAATTTGTGAAACGCATATGAAATTTGAATTTCTTTGTTACTGAGATCGTCCCATAAGGGGAGTGGTCGGAAACGGATGTTTGTGTCTTCTCGCTTGTTGTTTTCCATAGAACCATTGAACACTCGATCTGCAGCAGGCAATTAAAAGCTCTCCGCTGCAGGTTGGCTTTTACAAGACGTAGAAATTCTTAACTTAGATCAATGAGATTAGCGTTCTTTGCGTGACTATTACGGTTCTCCCCTTTTTTAGAACTGCGGTTCCTAGAGCGTCCTGATCAATTCACAACGATTTGAGGGAAAAACTTCTTTGAAAACATTGTAATGGCAAAACAGGCCCCCAGAGCTTTGTTGAGATATCCTACAGGGCAGTCTTTTGATAGGAAGAGAAGTAGTCATCAGGAAAATTAAAAGGACAATTTAAGGAGGAGGAGGAAGATGGATGATAAGAGAGTGAGGAGAAGATTGAGTAGAAGGTTGAGGAGACGAGGGAGGTGAAGAAGGAGGTGAAGAGGGAGATGCGTCTTATTCACCATTATGTGAGGGTAACGAACATTGTGGGACCAACTGGTGAATGCTGCTCAATAGCTAGCTTCCTTCCTAAACGACGCATTGAATGTTCACCTGAAGCAGCGATTTGGCTATCTTGAATTGAAGGAGATGTTTGAGTAATCAAAAGAACTGCAGATGCCTGGGACCAGAGGACTGTACAGCTGGGACAGATTGCTTATCTCACTCACGACGCTTTTTTCAATCATTAAGGTACCGAAAACGCCTCCATTCTTTAGCAGCAACAGAAGAAGCTGAACGAAATAATTGAACATTAGAGAGAGTAACAAAAGGGAGCTTTGCATTGGGAGGAATCTCTGTTCGATCATAAGAACGATAGTATAACAAGCAAAAAAAACGCACGCAGCAAGAAGTATATAGTGAAAAATACTGTTGCTCAGTTGGGACGACATATTGAAAACATTGATGAGTTTGAACATTGCGAATGAGAACTGGATCAGCAGAATCTGTTTTTTATGATACAAGGAGATCAGACTCTGACAAAAGAGAAAGAAATGAAATAAGCAGAAGAAATTTTGATCTCCATGGAAAGTGTAGATGGAGTTTGCAGACAGAATTTGTAGTGCGCATAAGAGTTTCGCAGGGCCTGTGAAAATAAACCTATTATATTGAGTGAGCCCTGACTCCCATGTCACCGGCTCAATGGAAGACTACCGACTCCGCTATTCCTGTGTCTTTTCAAGGCCCTGGCTCCACCTTCCAATTACCTTACTTTTTTTCTTTTCTCTATCTGGAATTTATACCCCTTGAATTGATACAGCATGGCATTGATATTCATAGATTTCTACATGCTTCCCTAGGTCACTCATATCACAACTGACTCTTCCTCTACTTCTGATGATCACAAAGTCTCAAAACTGGATACTTACTATTACCCTAAAATAATATCCAAAACCCAGAGATTGCTCCAGTAGTCATTTCTGCTGATGAGCTTGATTCACCCCTTTTGCCTGAGTACCTTCTCACATTTTTCTTGTTTCGGAAACTCATCCTCAACTGTATCGCCCAACTCTCCTTCTCTGCAGACCGCCATTTCTACAACGACTGGTGCTGCGACACGTGGAACGAGTTTGCTAGCGATGGAAACGTTCCAGTCCACAAGTAGGTGTGTTGCTTCTCGTGTACCACATTAGTGCGTTGAACCTAGGTAGACCTTCCGAGAGACACACATCGTCTTCTTTGGAGCTGGAATTGCCCCTGTTTATATACTCCAAATTATAACTACTCTGCTCTGCTACTGATATATGAGAATCCATCTTCCCGGCTTAAGCCAGTGATAGCACCTCTTATAGATCTATATATAGATAGCACTTTCTCAGGCTTTTGTTTCTACACTAGACCCAATCTATATACTGAGCTTATTCTGAGAAGTGGATATTCCTTAGTTGTTCTGTCCATGCAACTACGACAAAAACTCGCCTTGAGGGTTCGTTCTTAACTCCTTTGAGCCTTGTCAGTATTAGCCCACAGAAATCCCCTCCGTGATCATAACACTTTGTGAGATACCTTTGTGCTTGACCTAAGATATCAATATGGCTCTGATTCGAAATCTCGTCCCCATATATATATATATATATGTAAGCACACCCATATTTGTCAACATGCCCCTAAATGAGGTTTCAGCCAACTTGATCAACATTGCCAACAACATTTTGAATGACTCTTACACGACGAAGCCCAGAATAAGAAAAAGGAGACCAAATCAGTCACATAAGCATCTCATGGTGAATAAAAACTTCAATTACAGAAACCGCATCTCTGTGCTGTCAGCTTACTACATTCTCTCTCAGATCGGTCGAGTAGTAGTGGATTATCCCGACTTATGCCTTTGCATCATTGGGGCTGCACGGGAAATTGAGATGAATCGATGGTTTAATGAAAAATGCGTCACCGCAGAGGATGCGACGAGCATTGATCTCATGCCTTTAAGGAACGACGCTATCACCTATGCTTCAAAGATTAAACAGGGGCATGTCATTACTGGTCTTGAAATTTTGGTTGCCTCAAAGATCAATTTTTTCCACACAGATCACCATGTTGGAAAGCCGGAGCTTGAGGGGGAATCTCTTCGTAGTATAGTTGTAAAAAGCTTTGGAGAAGAAGCTCTTTTTTCAGACGATGTCTACAATTCAATTCGAGCTTTCGTTCACTGGGCAGATACTCGAGGTATCCTTTACAAACTAGGATGCAAAGGAATGACTGTTGATGTAAATTTGATTCATGACTTCCGAAACTTTCCAGAACCTTCAGCAGACCTCAAACTGTGCCTATCAAAAAGATACCCGGCTGGTGTTTCCCGATTTGGAGTCGTGAAGAAGTGCATGAAGCTAATCGCAATGTCTCCGCTAGGTCAACTTCTCTCCGTTCCAAAGTCTGGAAAACTGGACAAAATTTCAAGAATTTGTGAAATGATCGAAGCAGAGCCAGCCAAATTTCACCTCCGCTCATACTTTTCCCTCAAGACACTTCCATACGACAGCTCTCAGATCCCATCAGTTGACGGTTTTATAGAAGTGCTTTCTGCTGTTATTCATGGAGCCCAAAACTTGATCGATCGAGGCACATTAAACCTTCCAGAAGCTTCTGGCGATTGTTTTATTTACAAGCAGACCAAACTTTTGGTCAAGATTATTCAGCATAATGTGCACTATACTTCTGAAGAGTTGGTGACAAAAATTGGCATAGCCCCATACAATTTCTATGATGTGTACATGGCTAGATTCAACTAGGTGCTGTGATTAAAAGGCAAAGACTTTGTTTGAGCGCGGTGTGCACATGCTGTAAAAAAAGAATCCTTTGTTCGTGCCGTATAGCTGCGAAAGCTAACGCAATGACTTTAATTGAATGAAAACCTTTTCAATTTTGTTTCTCGAAGTGCCTCGGAGTAAGCTTTCGTGTCGCGAGAGAGATTGATTCTCGGTGCCTAAATACAGAAAATGAATGCATTTTCCAGTGTCGAAAAATTCAGTAAATTTTATACATTCAAAGTGCTTTGAAAAGTTCCAGTTGTCTTTTATCTGTTCTTCTTTCCCATCATTCATTTAACCTGTCCTTTTTCACCACTCTTATCTTCCATTTCTTGTGACTCATCCCCCCGGTTTTGGAAGGATGAGGTATGTTTTATCTCCCTCCACCTTTTTTACTATTCAAGTTTTGTTAAGCCTTTCGGAAGAACAAAAGGATACTGTCGAATTGTTCGTGAAATATATAGAATATGCTGAAGACAAACCTAGAGGGTGCTATGCCCAAAACAGTGATGTCTTCAATTCTGGTTATTGCCATCCTGCTCGCGTCTTTTGTTGAGAAGTTCTGTGTGGCTTTATTTAAAGGAAAACGTAAGAGTTTCCTCATGCCTAGAGCACAGGCTGCATTTCTCCTTGCTCGAGAAGCATCTGCGTGGACTTTGAAGCTTATGACATTTCAATTATATCTCGCATTTGGATACCCTTAAGTGATGATGCAGGACTTACTCAATATTCTTGGTTATGATCAATGGATCAATGCTAGTGATTGTCACCTAATCGAGTATATGCTTGTGTTATGGCTTGAATGGGGAAAATATATGAGGCTAGTTTCTAAAGCACAGGCTGACAAAGTGAATAAATTGCAAGAGTTTAGTGGTAGGCTCATTGGTTTTAGATTCATGTATAAAATCATCTATGAGCATTCGAGAATTCTCGAGATCGGAAACAGGTTGTTGGCCGATAACGTTTAAAATCCTACATAAGTTCACGTTATTTGTCAACCTTCTTTCTGTGGAATGCTGAAAGCAACTAATCGAGACAGACTGTGGGTCAAAAATTACATACGCTGGCAGGTTAAAGTTTTCCAAAAGTCACAGATATCGGTTGTGAACTCCCTTGACAGGTTGAAAGTTGCGTGCAACCCCCTTTTTCTGAATTAGAGATGGATTCGAAGCTCGACAATGCAGCAGTCAATGACCACCTTTCAGCCCTTTAGTTCGACCTTGACATCAAGCACCTCTTATAGAATTAGACTCCGCGATGGGTATGATCGAAGGTGTCCCGTTAAAAAGCAGGAAATAGAGATACAATAAGATATTATTTATGTCGAGATGAAGTTCGCAGAGCGAGGCACATGTATGACCCATTGAGCTAGTTATGAATATACACGCAGTTCCAGATCATTCGGAAGCCAAAGATGACCAATCAGTAGCTCATATGTTCAACAACTTTTTCTCGACTCAAGTTACATTGAAATCAAGCGACAGAGAATTTAGTCATGTAACAACATGATGACCGAATGATGGCCTCACCACTCCAGACTGACCTTTTAACAATTTTAATGACACTTCATTAAAAGAAGCGAGAAACAAAGAACAAGTCGTTGCTAATGGAGCGGTTTTTATGGGTGCTAAGACATACGAACTTGCGCAGGGTCACGAGGGAAGCAAAAGCTATTCATAGTGCGCAGTACATCAATATCAATATGTGTCTTCACGCACTTAGTTGCTCCAACAAACGCCGTAGCCAAGTCCATCAAGAAAAGGCTAAATGACCTCGCTTATCGCTTTCATTATAACTTGCAGCCATCATATTCACCGAGCAACAATGAGAGCCCCAACTCTGATGAATCTCATGTACCCCAACTTTAATTAGATTTTCCACAGAGCTCTTGGAGCTACGATTGCTAGTAATAATTTCAGAAGCCACTTTTAAGGTACCTGTAATACGTACTTCTGTGTCCTTTGAGTTTGTGTTACTCACGGCATGATACTTCAACTGGTAATTTAACAAGACTTATATTACATTGAACCTGCGTTTTGTCGTACACAAACCTAGAGATGTTCCGCTAGAGAAACAAGCTCTAAATACACTTTCCCAATCAACTGGTTATACAAAGCCAGGACAACACAGAGAAAACAAGCACAATTGGACCAATAATGAGCCCGAGCCTATCATCTCCTTCGCCGTGATTGATCCCGCTGTTGTTGATGATTTTGAGTATCAAATAAACGCAGTAGCTCGACCAGAGTATCATGATTAGCTGCAATGGCAATCTCACCAGTTTCCACTTGACAAATATGGCAAACACACCACCCAAGATGATTGGGAATATGGAGTAACCCAGTATGCTCACTCCTTGAAAAAACGACAAGTTCTTGTTCGGAGATAGGAGTTGCAAGTTCCACGAAAGCACAGCAAAGGAAGCCCAGATTAAAGTGAATGATCCACTAAAGATCTCGCTGCTTCCCACCGAGGTGGAGTCTGTCAGATTTCGGGTTTGTAGATAAGTGATTACAAGACTGAAGGCTAATATAAGCAGCAAGGGGCCCCATAAATCCCAATCCAGTACCTTTGCTATAGGATCAGCAGCTTCTTCCATCATGCCCTCCTCGGTTGCAGCACCGAGATTCACTCCGAACCTCTGTTGAACCTCATTAAACTTCGAGCGGAGTTTCAGGGGCCACAGGGTAGATAAGAGCTTTTCGCCAATTTTGTCTACATCTCTTCTTATTGTAGTGAAAACTCTTTCATCCAGGGTACTTCCACCTGTAAATTGCCTTTCGTCAATCTGTACGGCCTGATTGGCTGCAAAAGGTGTTGCAAAATTGTTGAAGCCAAAAAATCCTTCTCCACTTGCTTGGGTAGTTTCAGGCAAAGCAGACTCTCTGGACGTGTTGTGTTTACTATCAGGAACGTCATTTTTGTAATCAGGTTCGATGATAATGTCGTCGTCTTCTTCATCCAAGAACGGATTGGCTTCCTCGTCAATTAAGGTGTAGTCAGAGTCGGGCACGGGCAGATTTCGGGACATTTTGTGTTGTTGAGTAAAAAGTTGAATCAGTAGGAAGGCAACGGTTTCTCCTCACAGTTTATACTAAGAGATTGTTCACATCCGAATTAAATCATCATCTTCAACTTGTCGCGACTCGAACGCGGGGCTGCACCACCTGGCTGCAACGCTTGCGTTTGTGCTACGAAAAGTGAAAGTCAAAAAGAGCGCAAAAAAATTACCTATGAGTTTGGTTATGAATAAAAAGCTCGGGTTCGAGTCCCCGGGTCGTTAATTTTCAGCACCCTGACCCCCGTGTTCCCAGGTACCGTCACTTCCCGACAGACGCAGATGAATAAAGTCGGTGCGGAGGAGAGTTTAGTGGGTATGGGACATTGACCGAGTCCCACACAGGGGTACGCTTAGGCTGCCTATCGTGCGTAAATGCATTCTCTTCGTTGTTAGCTAAAGTACATTATATATATAATGGAACTTGTATGTGAAAAAAAAAAAAGGGTTATTTGCGAGTCAATCAAAAAGAGACTTTTAGTCTCACGATATTCTATCTACCAAAAGAGGCCCCAGGAATTTTCTCGTAGAAGACTTGGCTTGCGACCAGGCACTTCTCGAAGCTTCAACCGACAAATATTTTGCTGTGTAAGTCTTCGATATTTGATGATATCTTCGAGGCACCGCTTGAGAAGGCAACAATGTATTACGACTGTGCCGTGGAGGCTCAAGTTCTTTTCTATTTTTTCGAGAAAGGTGGATCTCACTGGGGCGGTCTCAATAATCATTCAATTTTGAGACTCGAGCGGTAAGTAAAGTATGGTAGACGTGGATGGCTTGATGGGGAGTCGTGCAAGTTGTGTAGATGAAAAAAGATCAATTTGAAATGCTTGAAACCCTTCAAACAGATCTCCGCTGATCTCTGTTTCGTGTCAAGGGAGCATTACGTCTGAAAGTCAAGAGTCAAAACTTGAGACTCCACCCGCCTTCTTATTACCTCAAGAAAGAGGAACGAAGACAGCAGTTAATCGTGGAACAATGTCTTGTCCTTTCAACAACTTGCATCTAAACCCATGCAGCCTCTTTGAATTAGATGTTTCCTACAAACCGTCTAGAGAAAAAACTGAAGGCATAAGTGGCAATCTTGTAACGCGATATGAGCGCTTGAGATGCATGTAATTGAAATCCATGTTATGCTCTTATCGACCCAATGTCTACTGAGCTCCACTGAAATTATCAAATCACAGAATTGTTTATATACGTATTTGCTGTCGTTTTCCTTGTTCACATAACACAATGTCGTATATTTTCTGTCTTTCATTGGCACCTGTGTCAATCTTCCTTGCTAGAGTGCAAGCTCTCGCTCACACGAGAGTTGTTGATCCAGGAGTAGGTAGAGCTACGGTCTTAGCTCACCCTTCCGGTGTAGAGCCGTTTTGATAATACTAAGACCCCAAGAACGCGATAGGGTTCTGTTCTGACTGAAAGCCCTATTGGATAAACAGACAATTGCGCAGCTACACGACAATTTTCCCACGCACTTTTAATTGAAAGATTCTAGCAAAACGGAATCTGGTCAGTGATCTGCAAAAAAAAAGCCTCTTCAGAAAACCTAGTTTGTAAAGATACCGAAAAAAGATATCAGCCTATTCACTATATTTCGATTGCTTATTAGTACTTCGATTGCTTGTTACACGTCAATTTCAAAATAATTAGGATCATCACGGTGAGCAAGGAATTCCTCGCTCGAAACAGTCACGAGGGTCCAGGCATCAGAGTCGTCTTCCAGAGCTGCTGCTGCCTGCTTTTTCTTTTCATCCTTCTTCTTTCTTCTGAAGATTGACCTTCTTTTGATGTTCTTCTTCTTTTTGCTGCTTAGCACTGGAGCGAGTTCCTCAGTTGGAGCGTTCCCCTCAATGGTCTCGGTGAAAACGCCTGAAGTGCGTCCAGTTGCTGGTACTGAGAGAGCATCCTGAGACGACTCAGACGGGCCCTCAGAAACGTCCTTTCCCGCTGGCACTACGCCTTTCAGATTTGAAGGGGGCGATTCATTGGTTGACGGCACGGAGAACGACCCACGAGGAGCTTCGTTAACAATAGGAACAACCTCCATGAACGAGGGTCTTTTCTCTTGACTTTCGGCAGGTTCTCTGGCATCAGTGAAAACGCCAGATTGATCTTTCTGAAAAAAGGAGGTCGGAGGGGCAATCTCCTTCGAAGCTGACAATGATGCTGTAGTTGTACTGGCTTGCTCAGTTGGAATAGGAGCAACTGCCTTCGATCCAGCATTTTGGGTAGCCGATGGCTCACTTACAGGAACAGCCTCCTTCGACGATTGCTCCCCTAGAGCAGCAGTCTCAGACTTCGGTTCGGTCGCAGACACAAGTGGAGCGGGAACAACTGCTTTTTGCTCTCTGGATGCCTCCAGATCCGCCAGCTCCTTCTCCAATCGATTCTTCTGGTCCTGCAAATCCTTCCACGATTGCAGCTGCTGAACCTCTTGCTCGAGGGCCAACCTCTCCTGCTCTTTCTTCAACCTAGCCTCTTCCTCCAGCTTCAGCCTAGCCTTCTCTTCTGCGCGCTTTGCTTCCATCTCCTGAGCTTCAGCTTCGGCCTTCTTTCTCTCTTCAATCTGCCTTTCGAGCTCAGCCTGTTCCGCCTGCTGGGCTTCCAAAAGCCTCTGTCTCTCCTTAGATGCTTCCTCCTCCTGGGCTATTCTCACGCGCTCGAGCTCGTTTCTCACTCTGATGCGCTCCTGATCCCGCGCTTCATCTTTACGAATCTCAACCTGCTCATTCTCCCAGTCCTGATAGCTCTTTTTGGCTTCTTCTAGCCTAACCGCACGATCCTGTCTGCCCTGGCCAGAGAGCTCAGCGCGTCTGACTGAGTAGCCTTGCGAAACAGTCGTGAGCCCTTCTACGGCGGCGGTAAGTGCGATAACCTCTTTCTGCTGAACCTCGGAGCGTTCAGCAAGCTGGGAAACTTCAGCCGACGCGGCTAGCCTGCGTTCGGTAAGACGCGAAATTTGAGAATCAAACTGGCGCTTGGCTTCGATCTTGGTCTCGAGCTCGCGCCTCTTTCCACTGAGCTCCTCCTCAATAGCCAGAATCTCAGATTCCATCTTCTGAGCTTTTTCCTCATCGGCTTTACCCTCCGAGTCTAGTCTTTCCTCATCTGCAATCTCTTCCTGCTGCTTTTTACGCGCAGATTCGGTAGCCTGCACTTTCTCCTGACGTAATTTGTCAGCACTGGTCGCAAGAGTCTCTCTGGCCGTGAGGTGGTTCTCTTTCATCTCGCTCTCTCGTGTCGCTGCATCTTTTTCGTTTTGCTTGATCTCGTTCCGTGTCTTTTTCTTGAATTCTTGATGTTGCTTAGCACTGTCAGTCATCCTCCTTGCCACGCCAGCCACTTCGCTTTCAATCTTTTTACCAAACTTGACGTTCTCCTTGTCCAATTTTGCAGCGAATTTTTTCAAAAGCTTGGTGTACTTGTCTTTCTGGCTTTTGGAGAAGGCTTCGTCAGCCTTTTGCTTTTTTTCCACATCGTGCTGAACATTCTTCTCCACTTTCCCATCAATTTCAGTCAAAAGCGGATTGACACGACGTTGCGCGATCTCGTAAAGCTCAGCTTGCGTCATCATCATCCCGCCGCCAAGATTGTACCTCTGGTTGGGGTCGTTAACATGTCCCTTCGCTAGAGCATCGTCGGCCAGACGCTTGTTTTCTTTGAACCGGTTCACCATTTTGGGTTTCTCCAGAAACTCTTCACTGAGCACTTGGTCAGGAGCAACAGCGGGCGTCGGCTTTGTAGACGGCTCAGTGACTTCTTCTTCAGCGACTCCATCAGTGGGCTCAAGCTTGGCAGACGTGTCACCTCCCGTTGGTGCCTGGTCAGGAAAATGTTCAGTTGGCTCTGGAACGATATCGCTCTGTGGGATGATCGTTGTATTTTGAGCAGATTGATCGAGCTCAGCGGGTTCAGCGGGTTCAGCAGGTTCAGCAGGTTCAGCTTCTTGCTCAGAGATTAGCTCTGTTGGTTCTGGTACAATATCCTTCGAAGCAACTTTTGAGTCATCCACACTCGAGCTTTTTGGTGACTCGATCATTTCCTCCTCTTCGACTCTCTCACCTTGATTGGGAGCTTGTTCAGGGAAATGCTCAGTGGGGTCTGGAACAATATCCTTTGGTGGAACTTTTGACTCATGTACCGGCTCATCATCAGCGACCTCATGTGGTTTGGTAGGCCCAGCAGCTGGTTTAGCTTTCTGTGGCTGTTGCGCAGCTGCCATTTCTTTTGGCCTATTTGAAACCTTCTTCGTAGACTTCCTCCTGAAAGGAGAAGTCCATGATTTCGCACTGCGAGTCTCGTCAGCCACTTTGCTTAATTGAGTGCTCTTGGGGCTCTCAGGGGGGCTCATCATTTGACTCATGCTTGAAACAGCCATAATGTGTATGTTGCTAACCAATTTCAAAATTGATGCATGTATGCTGCATGATTCCCAAAAGGGACAGATCAACTTACCCTTTTAGATTTTCCCCTCCTTGGTGTGATGATGCATCTGAGTGTACTTTTACTGATGTGATAACTTTTTTTCCATTCATGTCATGAGTTCCAATCTCAGGCGGTTTGATTAATCCTTCTTTCTGGGCCTGACGAGGTCTAATAGTCGTGATCTGAATCGTGACGATTCGAAACCACTCACGCTGTAATCTGTTCCTAGGCTTTTAAAAACTTCACCTCGATAACTCTCTTTCTTAGATCTCTCAAAACTCCCAGTTGGATACAGAAAATCTATTTGTACTACTGCTTGGTCAGATCTTAAGTGTGTATGTTATTCAAATCTCTTTTGTCGCTGAGTAGATCAGTTTATGTTCATCTTCCAGCTGATTTGCTCCCCTCATTGATGTAAAGCCTACACTTTCGTTTGGCTACTCCTAGTAGACTTCAATGATTCGAGTTGAAATAATCAGTCACCACAATACTCGGCTAAACCAAGCTACAGGTCAGCAGTTTGCTGCAGACATAAGCCAAGTTGCCGTTGGAAACTTAATCTTTGCCCCTGCTTTAAGCTCAGAAATCTCATTCTTCGCTTCAAGGTTCGTCATGCCTCACAACCACCAGCGGTAGGTGAAACATCTTTTTTGTTCGAACAACCTCCTGAGACTAAACTGTTCGATTCTTGCGTCATGCCGCTACCAGACCACTTTCAGTTTTATTCAGCCCTTTAAGCTTTCAATTCTCATCTGAGTCAATGCCTGCATCCCGAAAACGAAAGAGGTACCGCAGCTGAACAGGATTGCATTCTCGTCAGTCAAGAAACCTTCTTGGGTTCGCAACTAACAGAAGTGTGCGATTGGTCTACGTCTATGTTTTCCAACAGGTTAGATTCATTTTAACTTAGCCGCAATTGTGCTATTCGGCCGCTGTTCTGTGCTTTTGGGATAACCAAGAAAATCATATTCCTATCAACGGGATTGCAAACTTCAATCGGTTTTGGTAATCGAAACTTTAAGCCCCTCAGGATGATATTGCATTATCAGGATTGTACACTTCTATGATCAGAACGGCATTCCCTGATCTTCTTTTGTTTGATTCAATATGTATCTATTGTAAATGTGCTTTTAGCATAGTTCCCTTAGAAAGCCTGAGAAAAATTGCACAAATAACAGGCCATATAAACGTCTATAAACGTCTGATACTCAACACCACCGGTTATTGCTTTTCCAAATCGATTGTCACCTCAGACGTTACTTGATTGCCTGATCAAAAGATCCACGAAAGCTTTGATCTGCAAGGAAATCCGACTGCTCAAATAAGAACTTGGGTCTTTCGCTCGAATTTAGTAGAAATGCTGGTGGGATTGCATCTGGACATTTATTCGATAAAGTTCGATCTAAACCAATTTACCTCAGCCGGCCCTTGTCATGCATCTGTGCTCAGAAACCCGAGCCACGAACTCGTAAATTCTCGTCCTCGTTTTCACCCTAGAATGCATTTTTTCAAGTGTAGCACAGTGCCCGGAAGCAAGTGAAGGTTCTCAGTAAACATGTTGTTCCGTATGGTGCTCGGTAGAATCAAAAAACCATTGCAGAAATCCATAGCCTTAAAAGTAGTACTATTAATCCACACACTGTGGCCCTCCTTAGAGCAACCTCATCAATAAGGGAGAAGCGCGAAGAAAGAATCCTCAGTATCCTCTTATTACTTCTTTAACTTCTTCCTTTGATTCGAGATATCCACCCTCAAACAGAACAAAGCCGCAACCTACTTTATCGATTCGCGTTATTCAAAGGGTGAAAAGTTCAGCAACTTTTCGTAATCATAGAGTAACGAAGCCCTGAGAAAGGCATCAGCATCCGAAAAAAAGTGTGCTTAGCGCGATCATCATTCTAATCTGAGACTGAATTCGTCACAACGCCATTTCTAGGTACTATGGGACCGAATCCTTTCAGAAACTCCGTTTCCGGCAGTACAGCCAATTCTCAGACAACGAATGGCTCCACACCTCTCTGAGTACTGTAGGATGACATGCGTCAGATCAAGCAAAATAACATCCTCCAACTCCCATGTGTAATGTCTGAATAACTGTATTTCATAATCCGCAACCACTTCAAATCACACACAATTTTTTCCTTAGAGACTCCGTGTAGACATAAGCATATCTTGCTTTCCATCACATCATGACGCTTAAGAAACTCGCGACTCTCATTCTGGTCTGTCCATACATAAGCCCCGTCAGCTGATGCAGAACAATCACAATTTTTCCATCTCTGCTGGTCTGCTACTTCACTATGTGTCGGCGGAGGTAACGGATAACAATCCTTTTGTGCACGAGCCTGAAGCTGCCCCCTGAGGTTATCAATGAATAGGTGATCACCAGAATTGTATAAATCTGGATCGTAAGTTTGTGCCAATTTGCTGATGAGCAAGGCTCTGTAAACGTAAATCAATTTTGAAGGTGGATAGCAAACTCAATCATTTTAACATTATCTTGTGAGTGACCCGAATCAACCTAGCAGCGAAAAAAACACTAGAATTGCCGCTTAACAACCAGCGAGCCATTTTGCATCTAATCATCATTGGAAGTCCTGAGCCACGTAATCTTTAATGTTCACGCAGAAAAAATGTTTACATGTCTATAAATGACTCACAACTTGCCGGGTGCATCAAGTCAGTTGTGATGAGACAAGCACTTCAGATCACTTCAGTTGTCCGTCCAATTCAATCCTTGCGATAGCTCCCCCAATTCTTCAAGTTTTCGATCAAGTCCAACCTGATCACAACCTCCAAAGCCAGAGTGCAACTGCAGAGCTATCGTATCCAATGTGTCAGCCGAGTGTTCCCAGTGTTCTCCGGTTGGTATAGGATCGAATCATGGCTACTCAAGACGTAGGGAAAGAGCTTTGCATGTATACTTATCAAGCACTTATGATGCCCATAATCTGGGAACCAAGTTTATGTGACCTAGTATTAGCTTCAAGGAGGACACTATTAGCTGTCATGAGTCCATCGCTGACCAGATTGGCAGTATAAGTAGCAGTTGGGAAGGAAGATTGATTGCTAGCAGGGACTGTATGTTTAAGAACAAGTTGACCTTGGATAGGGCATATGATTCATGTTTAGCAAATACAATACGCCTTGTTTCGACGAAATTCTGAGATTTCGGTAAAGGAGAAAACAGAATGATTGGGCTTATTAGACGAGCAGAAATCGTTGGCAAAGTCAATCTTTTAAGACCTGCTTCATTCAGGGTGATACTAGTATGTAGAGAACACAAACAACGAAACCTCGAAAAGATTCTTGGGGACTAATCCATGATTGGACTTTCGTAGTCGTTTAGCAAACCAGCCTGTGGAGACAGCATACGACAGCCCTCAGGGGCCAAGGAAATATCAAAACTTAAGATGCGTTATAAGTTGGTCTCAGCTAAGGCCATCAAGAGCTACGGAAAGTGCCTCGCAACATGCATTCCCCACACTAAATCCCCACACCATAGATAAGCCATGCTTCAAATAAAAGACGGACATTTCCTCGACGAATCCGGAAGAAGGCTCACTTTGAAAGGAATCAATCTTGACGGTGGGTCCAAGCTACCCTCTACTCCACCCACTACCTCTTACGACGACGTGGAACAGTGCCAATTCTTCAGCGGCGATTCAGTCTCCTTTGTCGGAAGACCATTTCCGCTTAAAGACGCGCAAGAGCATTTGACCCGTATCAGGTCATGGGGGTACAATTGCATTCGCTATGTCATAACCTGGGAGGCTCTGGAGCATGAAGGTCCTGGGATCTATGACGATGAGTTCATCGATTACACTATAGAGATATTAAAAGAAATCGACAGAGTTGGTGGATTATACGTTATCATTGATCCACATCAGGATGTTTGGTCTAGATTCACGGGCGGAAGCGGTGCACCGATTTGGACTCTTTATGCAGCTGGATTAGACCCGCGCAAATTCGTCAATACCCAGGCTGCAATCGTCCATAATACGTTTCCAAATGACCGCCATAATCTACCCAAAATGGTGTGGAGCACTAATTACTATAGACTAGCCTCGCTGGTGATGTTCACAATGTTCTTTAGTGGGAAATTATTCATGCCTGACGCTATACTCAACGGTGTCAACATTCAGGACTTCCTCCAGTCGCATTTCCTTAACGCATTTTGCCATTTCACAGAAAAGCTAAAGGAAACAGAATTGTTACATAGAGTCGTTGTTGGCGTAGAGACAATGAATGAACCAAATGAAGGGTTGTGGGGATATCAACACTTGAATGAGATACCTGCATCCCGCCAGTTGAGAGTAGATACCACTCCTACGCCATTTCAGTGCTTCAAGCTCGGTTCAGGCATACCTTGCGAAGTTCCAGTATATGAAATCTCTATCTTTGGGCCAATAAAAACCTCTTCGCGTCTTGTGAATTCTTGCGGAGAGTCTGCTTGGCTGCAGGACAATGTCATGGACATTCATTATGGCTTTAAAAGAAGTGCTGCCTGGCGTTTAGGTATTTGTTTATTCAAACAGCTCGGTGTATGGGATGGTGAGACGCTTTTGAAACCGAATTTTTTCTCTTTTGATCCCGCATCAGGTGAACCGCTGGACAAAAGTGCCTTCGTGAATGGACCTTTCGTGGGATTTCATAATAGTATGACCAATGCCATCAGATCAGTGGACTCTGACCTGATCATTTTCATGCAGCCTCCCGTTTTTGCTATTCCTCCTAAAATGCCTAACCTGCAAAGAACAGTGCTTTGTCAACACTACTACGATGGCATGTCTTTGATGTTCAAAGCATGGAACAGACTCTATAACGTGGATACCCTGGGAATTATGCGCGGCAGGTACATGAACCCTGTTTTTGGTTTAGTCATCGGGGAGGGCAATATTCGCAACAGCTTTAAGAGCCAGTTTCTTGAAATGAAAAGGGAGACGGAGGAATCTGTGGGAAGAGAGGTCCCAATGATGATAACCGAAACAGGCATGCCCTTTGACATGGGCGACACTTACACCACAAACGACTTTTCCTCTCAGATCAGCGCGCTCGACGCTTTAGGGTATGCGATGGAAAACAATGATTTATCTCATACATACTGGTGCTATTCTGCTGATAACTGTCATGAGTGGGGAGATAGATGGAACAACGAAGACTTCTCGTTCTATTGCAAGCAGGACACCAGGAGGGCCAATCCAGCAATAGTAAGGCCGTTTCCAATGCTTGTAAACGGAGACGTAACCCTTTGCACATTTGACCTGAAGAATTCCTCCTTCACATTGAAACTAGACACGCAGGGTTCGCAAAATGAACTCCCGTCAATAATTTTCCTGCCGAAACTGCATTTCCCCAAGCGCAATATCACTGTGAGCGAAGGCACTTTTAAGGTGAAAGATGAAATTTGCGAATGGAGCTATCCAGCTCAAAAAGGAATTATAACTATGAGTGTGTCCGAGAAGGAGTCGTGTATTATTGTATAATGCGAAGACCCAGATGTTAAAATTCCAGATCTTCTCTTTTTCTCTTCACCGGCTCGTCTCGAAGAAGCTTATTGACAAAGTCTTGAAAGAAGTCAACATATGGGGCCAGAGATGTAGATTTTTCGCCACACTCACATTCTTCCAGCAGACCTTTCAGGTTAGGAGCATCAAAAGGACTGAAATCTTGATCCGCAGCAAAGGGAACGCAAATATTCCCTGTTCCAGGATGCACACAAAATGGCGATTTGAGCAAATGAATTATCTGTCTGGACACTTCAACGTCCAAACGAGGGTAGAGAGTTTGGAAAATGAGTGTTCTCTTGAAGTCCTGCATGAACGACGTTATTTGTTTATTCCCAACCATGCCTTTTTTAACAAAAGCATCTAAATCCGCCCATTTATCCAGAGAGCTCCTTGCAGGTGTCTCAGTCCAGTACCTTGTTAGTTCGCTTTGCAACGTGCTATCTGGGATTGGTTTGACAAGCTCCTCAGTCGCCTTCTGATCATCGCTCCACGGATCCTGCTCCGTTAATACTATGTCAACAAAGTTTTCTTTAAGTATTTGAAAAGATCTTTCCAAGTGAGGATGGAACGGCTGCCTTAAAATTTTCCCGCTTTTGACAACACTGAGGTATTCTATTATCGCCCTTCTCTGTTGGTCGTTGAGATTCCGGGCACGGGCATCGCTGATCCAGCAATGAACACCTCTTCTTCCACTGAACACCCAGACTAGGTTCTGGAATCCGAAATCTTGAGTGAGACACACATTCACGATTTTGATAGCTACCACTATGAACTTCCAGCATTTTTCGCAGATGGCTGTCTTTTCACAGCACGTTCTCACCTCATCGTAATCCGTAAGATCTATATCGAACACCAGTTCTTTTGAAAGTGGTTTCAAAACGTTTTTTGCCAATGTCTTTCTTTTGTTTGGCGGAAGATTGTACACAGCACCAACCTCGAATCGCGTAGGGTTGGCTTTGACAACGGCGTCTTTGAATTCTTTTTGTGTCTGAAAACTGTTATATCTTTGGTAGGCTCCACTTTTGAACTCGAAAGCGAATTCCCGTCTCGTGAAATCTTCTTGCGGAGCTGGCGAATGATTGAGCCACTGGAAAATCGAGCGAAAAGGGAGCAGGTTTTCGTAATAGTACAGCATGTCACTTGACGAGGGATTCATCTTTTCAGTAACGCGTTCTCGTGTCACAGACTTCGAGTCCCGGGGATGTGATTTGGTTTTTTAGAATGATCTGTTCGAGTATACACTTCTTTCGATGCGATATATAATCGTGCTATAAACTGTGGAAAACCAAGGCTGCAGTTTCTTGAGCAGGTTTTCTGAATGTGGCGAACGGGTTGAATTCCCCACCCAGTATTTTGGTTAAGACTAATTGTTTTTTAATCTCAAGATCTTGAGCATTGAAGGCCAGTCTCAAACAATATCAAAAAAACCATCCAATATTCGAAAGAAATATGAGTCAAAGCTAGCCTTCTGGAACGGCATGAATAAAGATGAGCCTAGTTTTCAAAAAGACGCTTTGGTCCGGAGGAGATTAGACACACGGCACGAAGATATAATGAAAGAGGCAGCTGAAAACAAGTTACTGGTAGCCTCTTGATAAGGTAAACCCCCTTCTTCTTTCAATTCCTGACTTACGATGCGAGCTTCTTCGCTGGGGGATTCAAGCAATAGAGAGAAGCCTCATTCTCATGAGAAGCAGACTTTTTAATTGATAAAAAGAACTTCTGATCCTTTCAATTGACTTGCAAGCTGACCGGGTTCAAACAAGGATGCAAAATGGGGTTGATACTGTTTTAAAGGTGTATGTGGGATTGCCGATTGACTTCAGATTGGTGAACCCATCTACAACTGTCTAGGGAATGAGTTAAGTCATTTTTGAAGGGAGACCAACTTCACGAATGCACATTAACAATGCACATTTGCATTTTTCCCAATCTCATTTCATTGAGCGCTCTGTTCTCATTGAACATGGCGCCTTTGATTCTATGTAGAGTCAACTGAGGCTCATGCGAGTCGCTAAGAGCAAAATGAGAATTTCAGCCCGCCAATAAAACACAACGATAGCTTTACAAGTTTTCGTTGTTAAAAATAGCCTCTTCGCAATCCACACACCAGCAAATGCCATGGCACCTCTAGACTCAACAACTGGAAAATGTCACCACTTGGAGCTACCCGAGGCTGAGAATCCTCAGGATAGACTAGACGTACGGACAGGATCCGATTCTGTTCTCGTAGAGTCTAAAATCATTGTTTATGGGGGATTGACGGTAGGGGTAGAATTGACGGAGGTCACATGCAAAAGCCTCACCCATTTGGCCATGAAAAACATTCCGCCAAACGGCTCTCTCGCAGGTTTGGTATCAAATCAAGTGTTTTCTCTTCATTTGATCGAAAGGAAATGGAAAAGAGTGACTCCAATAGTTGACATCCATGCACCTCCAGCAAGGGTATTCCCGGCGATGGTCGTGCACGATCACAATTTGTACATTTTCGGGGGGCTTAAAGTGGAGCAAGAGCGTTTCGAGCCTTGCAACGATTTATGGCGGTTTTCTCTCCAAACGGGAGAGTGGCAGCTAATAAGCCAGCGGGGCATCCCAAGGTTCGCACACAGAATGATTTTTCTCAAATCACTCTCTGTAGTGGAGGAAGAGTTCCACCCTGGGATTGTAATTGTCGGCGGTAGGGATAGCAAGGATCAAGATATCCACGTGATCGAAATTTTTGATCTCGTGTATTCCGAATGGGTCTCTCAACCTCTTTCATTGAAAGAAGTGGTCCAGCCCGATGAGAAACCCCAGGATCTTTCTGATATCTCGCCGCTGGATGACGAGGGCCTAAAGATGGATTTCGAGGAGCTGATTTGCAACACAGACACAAATTCCATTTTCACGATGCCTTCGAATTCTGATGCGTTGCACGACGAGGCTGTTGTAGTGTACAGCGGGAACCACAAAGAGGGACCGCTCGTGCGTTTCCCCTTCGTAGTCAACTGTTTTGGGGGCCGTCTTACAACAAGAAATGGGTCTCCGCGTATAGTGCCATACAACGTACATTGGCCATCCGCGGGTGTTTTCGGGGAGAACCTGTTAGTAATGGGTTTCGAGCCAGGGGAGCAAGGCATCTCTTGTTTCCTCTACAATGCCCCGCAGACAAAGTGGAGCCGTCTCAATGTCTTTTGCAAACACCAGACAGATACGCACCGCCTCTTCAAAGGCTTTGTCTGGGAATCGCACCACAAGGTTGTATTTCTGGGATCGGGCAACGATACGTCCACTTGTCCGTCTGTTCAGCATTTTAATTTGATTGTGCTTCTCTCTCTGCCGTTCACCACAGCAATCGGGCTGAACGATCTTGCCAATAGTGGCAGCACTGGCAAGCAGCGGGACTCCAACGTGAGTGGTGGTTCTTCTGGGCGGGACTCCAGACTTTCTTTCAATGCATATGCCTCATACGCAGCACCTCAGATAAAGATGTCTTCAGTGAGGTCTGTTTTCCCGCCTCATGCGGTGACTTTGGGCAAATATGCCTTTTCCCGGTTCGGGTCGTCGCTATCGGACCTGCAGATCACCTCCTGCGAGGGCGACATTGTTCCTGTTCCGATGGCCTTGTGCCGGAGTCGATGGAATCGTGGGTTCGATATGTTACTGGCTAAAGGGTATGTGAGATCCGTTGAGGGATTTGAAACCGAGGAAGGAACGTCTATGCTGAAAGAGCAACTAGAAGAGTTTCAATTTGACAACTCAAAGCCCACATTTAAAGTACCCTTCCAGGATCTTCCACCTACGCCCAAGCAGGAGCGCGAACGAGAAGGATCGGTCACTTCCTCGCTGAGTAGCAGCATATTGGGCTCAGAGAAACTAGACGAATCTGCGTCCTTGCAACTCACTGAGCCTTCTTCTCCCATGCTTTTCGCTACAGTTCCCCCTGAGGTGCCTGAACCTGATTCGGAGGTTCCCCCGGTCCCTGAGCTGGTAGACTCGGCCGAATACACCGCAAAAACCCGCCAGCTGTCGTTTCTTTCAGAGCTGCGCTCCACTGAGTCCCAGATGGAACCACTCTTGGTTCCGCGAGACCTGTACTTTCCCTTTCCAACTGCCACGGTAAACGCATTCTGTGAGTTTCTTTACAGTGGACAGGTGAACGCTGCTTGGAAGCTCCATCCGACAGCATTTCAGATGTTGCTGATTGCCAAATATTATGAGGTTCCGCTTTTGTACGATCTTATGGTGGAGGTGTTTTACTCCATCATCTCGCTCAAAGAGCATGAGATTCTCACCACCGTCAAGGACTCGGAGGCAAACCCGGTTTTTGAAGACTTTGTGCACTATTTGAAGAAGGCAGACGAGGAGGCTATGGATATTGCCATTATGAGAAGAGCCAGTCAGTCATCGGAATTCGATATCGAATCCCACAGCGAGACGGGGCTCGATACAATCCCCGAGGTTCTGACTGGCAAAACCTACGACAGCTTTGGGTACAGCTACGGCGAATCGGCAGACAAGAAATGGCCAAGTTTGAAAGAACTAGCTAGTCCTGACTCCCAACCTTGTAGCATTGAGGTGGTGGAAGCTATCTATGAAGCGAGCACCTTGGCTTCTGACATCAAACTCATGGCTCGCACTTACAACGTTTTGTGTCTGTGTAGAAACATCAAGGCAAAGCGGGATAATCAGGAGCACAAGGAGCTGGTTAAGGAGGAATCCGACAAGGAAAGCCAGATTCGTGAAATGGAGAGAAAGAAAAGTGAGAAAAAGGCTATGGATTTGGATAAAGTGGACTCTCCCCCGCCTCAACTTCAGCGAACAGCGTCACAAGGATCACTACTGAGTAGAGCGACCACTTCTAGTGTTTTCCCAACGAAAAGAAACATCTTTCAGAAGTTCAAAGAAACTCGTACAGACAAAAAGGTCAAGGAGGACGCCCGCGTGGAGAAAAAGACTCGTGATGACGAGTCTGTAACGAGTGAGTCTAAAAAGAAGGGCATTTTCAGGAAGTGGCAATAGTTGTACTGTCGACTACTAGGCCGCATTGATTCGACAGTGTACATTTAGTATGTATGCTTTTGTCAGTGGTAATGACATGCATCAAGTTTTATCTCTCTAGGGCCAGTCATGTCACTTCAGCTTTGGTGATCCATGAAATGTGTATCTGGCTTGTTTTTCAAGCAGGGCTGAATGAAGCAAGCCGAGAATACTCTGCGCCCTTCATTTGGCTTATAGACACCATCAAAAGAACTGCGTGTATATCGCACTTTTTTCTGATTTACACAGAAGATCAAAATTTATCGGCAATCTGCTCAAAGATAACTGAATTGTACGGTCGCGTGAGAAAATTGACTTACTTCGCATTGTTACCCTTTAGCGACGTAAAAGAGCTTTGGCTTCTTAGAACGTCAAGCGGGCGCTTTTGGGGTCAAAAAAATCCGGCCTGGCATTAGTACTGGTATTTGTAGAAATTCTAGATGCCTCGCGAATACTTGAAGTTGGCCCCTGCCGTGATGGTTTGTTTTCCTTTTGACTTTTTCATTACTGCAAATTCCGTTCAAGCCCTTTCTTTCCTCTTTTCATGCTTTGCATCCTTTCTTTGACCTTGCTACATAGAGTTGAGTAGTTTACGAATTAAATCTGGTGAGATTGATGCTGGCTAGAAAAACTAATACATTGACTCTCCCCTGAGACTAAAGACATAGAGTGGCATATCAAACACAAGGCTGCAGAAACGATCGTGACTTTAATCTTTACTCGCCTAGCGACTTTCAAAAGTCTTCTCTGGTACTCTGTAGGCTTATATGGGCAGAGGGAACGGTTTACCACTTGTTACTTTTCATCCTCCTTTTCTTTTTTGATGCCCCAAACATTGTTCCCAGGTTTGATAATGCATCAGTGGCCTCTTCTCTATCCATCAGCTTTAAAACCATACATCCACCATTTATGTGTCAGGCCAACATAGAGAAATGATGGCAAACTTCCTTTCGTTACGACTTACTTCTCTCCGTCTTTTTCTCCACTTTTCAAGTCCATCGAGATCCACAGAGGTACTAATGAAACAAAATTGTACAACAAATTTTCGTCAAAACTTCAGGTAACCCTGAGATAGATACCTGAGATACAAGGTACGTCTTTGAAGCTAATTGCTACCTATTAGAAGAGTCGATTAATGCTCCCTCGAGATTGGAAACAGCATTATTAACAGAAGGACAAACCATCGAGGACCACACTCTGAAAAGTTGTTTCAAAGACGCTGGACAACTTCAGGTATATTTTTTCTCAGGGAGATGTATACTATTTATCGTTTGCGGTGCACGAACTATATGCCTCCTCACGCACCTAATGCCGCTTGAACTTCACATAGAACGTTTATTACAACAAGATCAGAGTAGCGTCATACATTCTTCATGCATGCCATAGCTATACAGGGAATCCAGAATTGACGATTTTACATGTTCTGAGAGGGAGACTTGTATTCTCCAAGAACTGGTCTTAGATAGCACGCTGAGAAACTGCAATCTGAACTCATCTAAGATAAAAATATCGAAAATAGGGATCAGATCTAGGTGAAAGATAAGAACACGATCCGGCGAATACTAGTGGAGACAATCTGAGTCATTTGTAGCGTTTTTCATAGACTTGCTAGATTGTATACAACCAGCCTGTATGAAGAAAACGATGAATAAGTTTTCTGACTAGATATCTATGTAGCACTTGCTTCTATAAGATCAAAATTCCATCTTTTCACCTTAAGTATGTTCGACAAGTAGAAAATTTGCTTTGTTGAGTCATCAATGAGCAGGCATCTCTCTTTGGGAGCAGATACTTTGTTAACCCCATACCTTAACTTAATGTCTGATAATAATTTCAATGATTTCACTACGCGGACTACTACCATGCCTTCCACTGCGTTCCAAATCACCACTATACGATACTTTTCAAATGGATTGACATGATAACCCTCATCTCCGATATACACCTAGGAGTATAATAGTATTCCTCAACAGGCCTTAGTTTTTGAAAAATTAATTTCAAGATTTGAGATCAAGCATTACTGTTTAGCCCCTAAAAAGGTAACAATCTTTATAATCTACCCTCAAAGGAAACCAACCTTCTTGAAATACCCTCGTTGTTTTATAAAATTCTAAGAAAATGAGCATTTTGTAAATACTCAGAATACACCTCAAACATTGAATAATTCCAAGCCATTTCGCACCCCAAAAAAAAAATATCGAATCACAGCTTGAAAGTAAAAGTACCAATATACTAATTTTTCAGTGACGTCAAAGCTAATATCCACATTGAAATCTCTGTTGGAGTAGGAGGGTAAGAAGAACTGCATTTGATAAAGAGTGCTCTTCAGAATTGCCTTGTGCTGTGTAAGAATGTGAATGTCTCGTTTCTTTTTTTTGACGCTCTCTTTTGCATCTTATAATTCAGCATAATAAAATAGCGAGAATCCATCCTTAAATGTCCACCTTGTCTGCAACGTTCCATTCCTCCGTTATTTGCCGAAATTTGAAACGCACGGGAGACAGATCAGGAGCCATGCATATGTTTGCCGAAGCCTAGGCTAGAGAAATGGAGAGATAAGGCAACAGATTCTTTTATAAATGGCATCTCGCATAAAAAAAAAATAAAGCATAGTGGCTGCTGAACTTTGACTGCTCAACATTTTATAGTTTCTCCTCCACATGAGTTGGCTTTTATCTCGAGTCTTCAAATATAACATGTTTATCATAAATGGTTTTAGCCTTGATGTTTTGCTCACAAATTTTAGTTCCTTTAAATAGCTCAATCCCTTGGTATTAGGAACAGAGAAAAAATGCTTGACTTGTACCGGTTGCGGCATACGTTTCTTCAACAAAGCCAATCGATAAGCTGCAGGTCATCATTTGCTTCTCCATCTTTTTTCGTAAGCTGACACTCATCATGTGTCCTTATTGAGCGGATTGGGTTGTTACGCGGACTCCGCACATCTGCTTCGTATCACGATGCATTGGGAGAGGGAAATTACCAAGCACTGGCAGAATCTCGTAGTCATTCTCACTTTTCTGTCAATAGCTTATTTTATTGTCTGATTTTTGCCATAATTTGTTATCCGTCATATTTTTTGCAGATTGCGCGCATACCCTTGCTATGACGCCAATCTTTTGCTATTGCTATGTATCTACATGAGCCGTAACAATATCAGTATATCAGACCTTGTCAGTTCAAACAACCCGAAGCGACTGTACTGGCTTGACGAAAATGTTTACTGTTGCCAGGTGAGCATTCAAGATATAAATATTTGTCGAAGAGAAGACGACAATTACGTAAATGGCACAAAATTGCTTAACGCTTGCAAAATGAGTCGAGGTAAGCGAGACGGTATTCTAAAGATGGAAAAAGACAGAAGAGTGGTGAGGTCTGGTCCTATGGACTTCAAAGGGGTCTGGATTCCGTTTGATAGAGCCAGAGAATTGGTAGAAAGCACGGAGCTTTTCCCAGAAATCGCAAAACTTTTCGACCAGACAGTGTTCCATGATGAAAACGAGAAAGTGGATATCGTCAAGTCTAGAAGAAACAAAACTAACCACCCGCATTTTATATCTTCAACGGTCATCCAATCGGTACCGTGCATGAACGTGCGTCGTTAGTGCGTCCTGCAAGTGAAGTTTTTTTCTTTTTTTTTACGGAAAGGGTAAGCGAATTTCCTGAGCGTGTGGTGTGCCGAAAACTTAATTTTTAGAGGATTCCTTATATGAGATGATTTAGCCTTCAAAACGCCGATAGTTTAAAAAATAAACGGGGCGGGGTTGATGCGCGGGCGCGGGTACTTGTGCATGTTTCTCCGTTAATGACCGCATATTGCATAATTTCGGTCCCCTTTTGTGCATGGACGGAAAACGTTCATTGATGGTTTTCGAGCCAGAAAGAACACACGATAATCACCCCGTTGTGCGACAAGAAGTGGAGACGTTTACATTGTTCCAGGATGATAATCTGAGCGATCACATCAGTGACGAAAACTGCAGCGTACCGATCGAGGGTGTATTCATAAGGAAGCTGTATTGGTCAGAGGAAGATACACACTGCTATCAGTTGGAGCTTGATAACCACAAGATCTGTCGAAGGGCAGACACGCATTTCATCAACGCTACCAAACTGATGAAAGTATGCAGCATTACAAGAGGTCGCAGAGATGGGTTACTACGATCAGAGAAAATACGATACGTCATAAGAGAAGGACAAATGGATCTCAAAGGTGTTTGGATTCCATTTGAAAGAGCAAAGCATCTTGCCATTGTAGAAGGCATTTATAAACAAGTGAGAAATTTATTTGCACCAGATATTGAAACCATGTACAAGGTACACTATCATCATCTTGTATAATCAATACAACGCTTTACTGCAGATCGACTCCACCAACTGCCCATATTTCTTGTTCGTCTTCAAACTGATCGGAGAACATCGCTTCAGCATCTCCTCCAGCAGCGATCCTCTCGCGCTCCACATTAGCCAGTCTTGTAGCCACTCTTTTGAAATAGTCAGTAATCGAACGAAGTGACTGAGCCGCAGTGCCATCCTCGGTCGCGTGCGCTAACCAAGCCTGGAACTCTGCTCCAGTCTCGTCGTGCACCAACTGGAAAATAGCTAAAAACGCCTTTTCCGCTGCCAGCTTGATGGGGATCAAGATATCTCTCACACAAGCGAAAACATTAGGTGCTATCACATCGATGTTTTTCCGCACAAATTCATGTTTTATCCGGGCCACAGTTCGTATAACAACTAATGCTAGACGTCGTGTGTCCACCGAAACTGCAAATTTGGCTGAGTAAGCCACTTTCTCCAGTAATGAAAAAACGACGCCCTCCTCCACGTCTTTTTGCAGTAGAAGAATCTTACCAGCAGCCACAACGGCATTTTCAGAAATGTATGTGTCGGAGGATCCCATACCTGTGACAACGTAATTGCACACATGCTCCATAACGCTGTACGTGTGTTGAGGAGAGTCCTTGAGAAACGCATTCAACGTCAAAATACCAAATTTGTCACCTGAAACACTTGTCCTGAGGACTTTCTCCTCAAGCATACTCACTCCCTCATCCTGTTTGAGTACCTTGGATAGTGCGCCAACCAGACGGGCATATGCTATGGCAAGATTCTCATCTGAGGCTGACGAGATATTGTCCTGCACGAGGCTGAGGACCGAGTTTTTAGAGGTTTCATTCATCTTATCTCCAGCCTTGTTTATAACTTCTAATAGAGCTTTCAGCATTGCAACTGTAATGCCCACATTAGTAGACTTGGTAGCACCAGTGACGAGCTCAGCCACTAGAGGGTCGACACGAGGCTGGTGCTCGATAAGTGTACCAAGTCCCTTTGCTGCGCGAGTCCTGAGAGTCTGGTTGCTTTCATCAGAAAGAGATTTGACAAAAGTACGTTGCAGCTGAGGAATAAAAGGCTTGAGAAATTGCGCAACCTTTTCGAAAAGAATATCCAAAGCATACAATATAGCCGCTTTGACATCGCTCGAAACCTTCTCTCCGACAACTCTGATAAGTGGGCCCACCATGGAAGTCACGTGAATCTTCAGAGATGCAGCTGGAGACTTGGACACAAGATCGGCTATTGCCAAGGCAGAAACTTCACGAGTTTCTCCACCGCCTCCGTACATCAAGCCATGCACAAAAATGGGGAGAATGCATCCTGGTCCTCGACCAACAGCAAAACCGGGCAGAACTTGTCCCGAGATACCTGTGAGCGACAGGGCTTCTCTTGTTGGTCTCACCAGTCTTTCGAGAGACTCTTTCGGTTGCGCTTTAACGCACTCAGTCAAAGACGCAGCTGCAGTTGCCACGATAGTTTGGTCACTATCGTCCAAAGCGGAAACCGCCTGACTTATAAAATCGGCCACATATATCGAGTAGTCGAGTTGGGTGGACTTGAAGAAATCGGGCAGCACAGCAAAGATAGCGTGCCTCTTGGAGACATTGTCACTCTTAACAAGAGACAGGATTATTTGCATCAGCGGATGAACGCCCGATTCCGTGTCTACCGCTAAAATTACTCTACTCAGAGATTCGCGGAACACATCAGAGTGCCCTGCGGTTAGGGCTCCAATGATGATCGATAAGTGTTTCTGCAAAGCGTCGCCCCCAGCTGCCTCTGCCAAGGTGCCCAGAGCCTCGGCAGTGAAATCATCAAGAGCCCCTCCACCAGAGAGAAGCGCTCTCACCAACACAGGAAAAACCGAGAGGGGTGCGGAAGCAATGAGGTACTTGAGCCCGGAAACTCCCGATAGCGTATTGAGCTGTTGTAGCATGAAGGGCATGATACGGTCTACCGCGGTAGGTCCCATAGACTCTAAGAGACATCCGAATGCCGCGGAAGCGGCTTCGCGAACTTCTTCATCCTGGTCCATCAGCGCATCCTTCACGATTGACAGTAACAAATCCGCCTGATCTGTACCTGCATCTGCCACACCCAATTCTTGTACAGCCACACATACGCCTCTTCTTGCTGCAGGGTCTGGAGATGTGCATAAACGATGCAAATGAGGTAGAAGTTGAGTGAGTGTGTCAGAACCGATTCTTTCAACAAGTTCGGAAAGAGTGGAAGCTGCGATATCTCTGCCCACTTCGTCCTGACCTGCTAGTCTGCGTACAAGCATGTCTGAGAGCTCCGGCAGAACCTCCCTTATAGTTCTTGGGGTGTTTTCCACCAGAATCTTCCAAATATCAGCTGCAGCCAGACGAACCGAGCCCACTGTATCGCACCTGCACATAAAGAGAGAACCAAGGATTGAGTTCTTTCTCTCCTGTCCCAGAACAGAAGCCAGAGCCTTTCCGGATCCAGGAACAGCAGATTTCTCCGAAATGCCACATAGCTGGAATAGCAAATTTCCTGTGAGTTGCACAGATGACAATCTGATGGCATGCGCTGGGTCTGCCAGACCTTTTCCTAGTTCTGGTAGCAACAGGTCCACTGCGCGAGTAGCGTAGTTGCTTACGAAGAGTCTGGCGATTCTCACTGCGAGATCTCTCACGTCATCATCCTGATCGGCAATACCCGCCAAAATTGTGGGGGTGACCTCTTTCAGGAATGGGGCAAATTGAGCGCCGAAGCAGACTGGCAAAAATAGCAACATGGGGAAATATCCACGACGAACATGCGCAGAGGGAGAAGCACAGTTCTCCAGGAAAACGGGCAGCAATGCTTCCAGTTTGCCCACTCCCAAAGCACTGCAAACCTCGGCAAGAGCTTGTGCCGATCCGAGATGATCGCCCGCCTTCGTCTCGTCCACTAGCGTACCCATTAGTCTTGAGATCAAATCGGGAAACCTCTCTTCACCCAGTTTTTCAACCAGCGAACCCAAGGCTCGCGCTGCTGTAGCACGAGTGTTTGGGACAGGATCGACCATAGCGGACTCCACTTCTTGTTCCAGCTGCGACAGATACGGAAGAAGATCTTTAGTATCTACTAAAATGGACATGTTGCCCACGATCTGACAAGCTTTCCGCTTTGTGGAGGCAGAACGATCTCTCATACCACGATGAATCACATGCACAATCAAAGCCAGAGAAGGCCCATCTATGTAGTGAACGAATTGTGTTTTGATTAAAGCATCGAGAGCAGGATCTGTGCATTTGGCAGGATCCGCTATAGCTTTCACTAGAATGGGCACAAGTGCTAAGATTTCAGGGTTGCGAATAACCTCCCCAAATCTTTTCAATGCAGAGTCGGCGGCTTTCCGTACTTCACGGTGGGTGTCGTTCATCACACCAACAATTTCAGGAACGATTTCCGACAGCAAGGAAGATAACTGTGAGGGGTCCAAATAAGCCATAGAACCCAACAAGTCCACAGCTGCCTTCTTAGACCGCCAACCAGACATCTCCTCGTGGAGAGACTCAATAGCAAGGGGAACAATCTGACCAACACCGTATGATGTTGTGTTTCTCATAATAACCGTGGCGGCGTCATCTGCAGAACGCCTCACTTCAGGTTTTACATCCCCTAAGGCTGCTAAAAGTGTAGTCAGTAGCTCAATAATGTACGGTTCGAATAGCGATCCCAAAAGCCTCGAAATACATTCGAAAACAAAGAAAGCCGCTTCCAGATCGCGCAAATCCAGACACCGGGTGACGACGTCGTAGGTAGCAATACTCCCCAGACCGCAACCTTTAACGAGACCGGCGATACCGTATGCAGCTCCTCGTTTCACAGCGAGGGATTTGGCTGGAAGCTTATCGGTGAAGAGAGCGTCAAAGTAACTTTGAATGCGCTCATCTCCAAACAGCCCCACTAAAGGTGCGAGACAAAGTGCCACGGCGTACTGAACATCCTCTGACGGGGTGTCCAGAGTACGAATCAACCTCTCGCCCACAGAGTCTAAGCGACTGTCTCCGGGTTGTAGATGACGTGCTAGAGATCCATAAATAATGATACACGACTCCCGTACCCTGTCCTGAGTGACAGAGTTTTGCTCCTTGGCAGAAAGGCATTCTTCTAGAATTGGGCCAAGAGTTTCTACGTCATCACACGAATTTACAACGGCCACACCAGCTGACTGCATCTGCTGTCTAACCGCCTCATTTGTATCAGCCAGCCCCAGTTCCAGAAGAAAAATGATTAGTCGCGAAACAACCTCGGTGGTTAGAGTGGGTGCCATATGGAAGAGTGTCTCTGCTACGCCGTGGCGGGTTTCCCACTTTGGCGAGTCACTTTCCAAATCTTCTCTGTAAATTTGAAGTAGTAGCTCAAACGTACGGTCCCCACTCAGGGATGCGCACTTAGAAATGGCCAGCGCTATACTCTGGCGCATTCTCGCATCGGTATATCTTTTGAGGTGTTGAGCGAGCAGAATGGGGCTGTCTGGCTGAAGCGAAATACCAGATTCGTGCCAAATGGTTGAAGCAAGTTCAGCATTGTTGGACTCGGTGTCGAAAACGGCCACATACAGCTCCGGAATGAACGGCCAGCCAGATAAATCAAACTCTGCGTCCAAAGATTCAAGAATCGCGTTGCGCACGAAAGGCTCAGGAGCCATTAGCCCCGAGAGAAGAGTTGTCAAGTCCTGCGCTTTGGGTGACACTGAGATGTTTTGGCAAATCACGGTGAAGGCATCCTTAGCACTGCGAGACTTGGCGGGATTGGCCAAGAGAGTGAGGAGTAAGTCCAGCATTGGTTTTCTTGGAATGTACTCGTTCTGGAATTGTTCAGAATGTAAGGACAAAATGTCGAGAGCCAGCATCAGGTGTTCGTCTTCGGGATCGTCGTCCACGAATTCGGAATTTGTGGAAACTGTTTTCTTGGAAGCACCAATCTCCAAGCACCTATTCAGCAGCGGTAAAATGTATGTCAGAGAAATCGGATCAAGCAATGACTGATCGGAAAGCAACTTTACTCTGAACATGACTCTCGACAAAAGACTGTTAAGATCTTCCTCGCAGTAGTTGTCAGGAACCCCGTTGACATTATAAGCACGTAGAATGGCGGATCCCAGAAACGGCGCCAGGGTTTTGAGACGTGAAGTAAGCATTTTTGAAAGTGAAATGAAACTGACCGAACCGTCAGCCAGAGAGTTGAACACTTCGATTTGTAAAAGAGCCAATAATCGTTCTACCGCAACGGGGAACCACCAATGTGCTCCATTTTCTGCCCTAGATCCCATATCTGCCAGAGCAACGCACATACCCACTCCTCTGCGGAACAAGTTGACTGTCGCCTGAAGACCAGACCTTATCTGCTTCTCCTTTGCAAGCTGTCCATTGACAAGCGACTGCTCGTCCTTTGACAGCTGCTTCTTGTTCTTCCGGACGCTTTCCTCCCATTTTTTGAGCTCATAATCTTTATCATTCTTGTTTTCCGAGACGCTTTTTTTGTTCAAAACGTCAACCACAGGCTCTGTGCCTTTGTTGCGCCAGATCTGAACGGATACAGCGTCGATGTCTTTGAGGCGCGAGATATCCAGATCCTGCGAGATAAAGTTGGCCAAAAGAGGGGAGATGAGCTGTGGATTAATAAAGGAAAGACAGGCAATGGCTCTAAAACATGCTTCATCTGACGCATTGACCAACTCAGCAACAGCATCCTCCAACATGCCTATGCCGTGCCTTTCCACTATGGAACCTGGGTCAATACCGCAACGCATGCAAAGTCCAATCCATCCATTTTTGACCTTCAGCTGAGGATGCAAACTACAAACGAGAACTCTGGAAGCATTCTCTGCGGTGGTGATTGCACTCAAGACGTGACTGAAGCTTCTCAAATTTAACTTCAAATCGTTATCTTTCAGCGAAAGATAAATGGCGTCGATGATCGAGTCTGACGCCAAGTCGTTAATCTTCGAAAGTGCCTCTCTCCTGACGTTAAAGTCGACAGTGCTAGCAGTGCAGACATATAACCACGGCAGACCATGAGTGGGGTCTTGAAGAGACTCCAAAGCTCTCAAAAACCACTTTTGCTCTTGTTCGGAAGTGAGCTTTGAGAAGATCCTAGAATTGCAAATCACGTCAGACGACTGCTTCAATAGAGCAGAAGCCACGTAGAAGCATTCAATTCCCTTGGCGTTTAAGACTGGCAAGGGAGATTCTACCACTTGGTCAAAAGCTGCCTTTACATAAGGTTTCATATCCTCCACAAAAGTCTTTGGTGCTGAATCTAGGGGCTCTGCCATTTTCACAAACCACGCTTTACGCAAATTCCACTTTTTCTCCTGTAGCCCCTTCTTTACAACCTGCAAAGCAGGTTCGGAGGCTGCAGTCTGATAAAGGTGTACGAAGAATGGTTCGAGGAACGCACCAAGAGAAATCTCGTTCTGGTCCTTGGAGATGTAGGGAATGAGATTTTCAACCACAATAGAAGCACATGAATGAGGCACAAATTTGAGACAAGAAACAATGCAAGTTTTCTGTTCTAGCGAGGTGACTGTCTTCATAAACTTGAAAAAATGATCTTTCAGTAATGTCTCGGCAACAGTAGGGCCTTGTGCGCCGTGTTGCAGGATAGCACCGAATGTGTCGCTACACCCTTTGCGAACGAGTTCCTTGCTGGACTTGAACCCTGCAAGAATCTGGCCAATCAGTTTCGAGTCCTTCAGCATAAACTCAACGTCAACCTGTTTGATTGATTTGAAAAGCGCCGGGGCCACAACGCCTAGATTTATCTCAGCGGATCTCAAAACTCCCTTTTCCAGTGACGGCAGAATCAGTTTATTGAAATCTGTAGGTTCCACAAAGCTTTCGATAAACTCACTCCAGGGTGCCATGGCATAAGCAAAGGGAGGGTTCTTCCCCAAGATGACTTGTTTTGAAAAAAACTCCAAAACCAAACTTCTCTGCTGATGCATTTTCTCGTAAACCGAAGGGAATAGGGGTAATAGGTGTATCGACGCACCAGCCACACATCCAAAAGCCACAAGCACACCCGACTTCGGCAAGTGAGAAGATTCACTGCACAAAACATCAACAAAACTTGAAATGTCGCTTGTTTTCAGGATGGAGGAAATTGCAAACCTCGTTTGCGTCAAACCTGTTTCCCAAACCCGGCGTTTGTGCTGAGTCTGTTTATCGGTGGATGTAAAATCTACAGGCTGGTCTGAAGCGTACTCACACAGCGCATCTAAACACCAGACGATTGACGAGATGAGCTTGGCAGAAACCGCATCGAAAAGCCCTAAGCTTTCGCTCAAAACCGTAATGTGATTGCACCACTCTAGAAGTGTGAGTGTATCAGTTATGGCCGTGGATTTCAAATTTGAGCAAGTTTCATGGAAAAGCTTGGTGAGGAGATTCAGCACCTGATTATCCTTGTTGATAATGGCTTCAAATATATGAAGAGCAGCAGAACGCGATTTATTGTCTTGGTAGTAGGTATGAGTGCTGAACAATTCGATGATGATTTCCTCGAGTTCCTCGTGTGAGGAATTTTCGACTTGTCGAGATAGCTGATTCAAAGCTTCAATTCGAACTTTCGTCGAAGAGTCCCGAAATGACATATGTTGAAAAATCTGTGCGGTGTGAGGAGGTAAATGATCTGTGCGGTGATAACTTCAGAATTCAGAAAAGCCAGGCGAAAACTGTGTAAAGGCAGCTATTATTAAAAAACTTTGGCTATATGTATGGCAGTCCCAATGTAGTCCAAAGATTTGCCCTTGCTCAATGACTTGGTTTTTTTTCTTGAAGATTGGCAAACAATCTTCATAAGTTGCAGTTGATGTCAAGTTATAATGTGGTTATTCATGTGATGCAGGTTTGTATTTCAAAATACCATGTGTCACTCTCCAGACTACCTCGCTTTTGATATGTCAAGTTATGTGTGAGATCATGTGTCAGATGTAAGCTAGTCAAACCCGAAAAGCAGGTTCATTTCCAGTTGCAAAATATCTGACAGTGGAGCGCACAAGTCCTCATCAACGAGAACGGGTTGATCAACCAGCAGTACTAATCTCCGTGCCAACTAGCCTCCAACCTGTTGGAAAATCGAAAAACAAAGCTGAGGGAACTTATCGGAAGTGTTATATCTGCAAAAATGTTTAGATACTATTTCTCATTGTCTCTTCTCTGCCTAGTGCAAAGTGAGGCCTTTCAGGCCATTTCACTAGAAGGAAAGTCGAAGATGAGTCGCTGACTAGGAAAGTCTAAAGCACCAGCTGAGTATTGTTAAACAGACCGAAATCAGAAAGGCTGCTAAGAACTATATCAGACCAAGCACTGAACAAAGAAACCTTCAAACTGAGCTACATTTTATGGATTAAAAAGGGATCAATCATTAATTCTAGCATGCTTTTGGGGCATGATGAGGAAGCTTCAATAAAAAAACGTGGTGTTCAGTCAGATCTAAGAAATCAACAGAAAATAAATCTTATACGAAGATTGAAGGTGGTGAAAGATTCACAGTAAATTCAAGATTTGGGTAAGAGAGATTTTTTATGAGCCATACCTCAAAACGTATCAGTGTGATGATATTGGTATCATTATCAACAAAGCGACGAAGAAAAGCACATCCTCAGTGAACATTGTGGAGAAAAAAACTAGCTCATAAACTCAGCATGTCAATCTCAAGATTGCTCAACTCGTTGTCTTTGCTGAAGAACCTTTTCCCTTTATAAGATGGAATCAGATACTATAAGGTCGCCATGCGTCGGTTTAGTAAATTTGTCATGCATCGGTCAAAGTTTGCTTGCTGAAAATCACCGCAAAAAGCAAGCACCAGTGTTTCTCCTTCCCATGCAACTAGAATCTGGAGTTAATTTCTCTCGACTCGCTAATGATTTTCGTCACCTATGTAATTTATCGACATCAACTAGTACATGATTCAGTATTATCACCCAGATTGGTCTATCTTACTACTTGACCTTAAATTTTTTTGCTTTTGACTTGAAAGCAGTCACCACTAAACAAAATTGACCTTTTGAGAGTCGAACCCCCAGACTGGATCTGAATCTGATCTGCAAATGCCGGTATAACCGAGCGGTTTTTTTCACCCTATTACCCGGACACCAAGCCTGGTCAACAGAAAAAAAAAAAGATTTAAACTGAAATCTCCAGATGATGTGTCTCAGCATCTACTATTGCTGATCTATATCTGTTTCTCGTTTTTTCTTCTCATTCGAATCCTCTCGCTATACATGGCTTGTTGAAAAAATATGCACGTCTGACCGTTGATGTGCGTCAACGTGCATATAAAGAAGAGTTGTGCGAAAAAAAAAAAATCCAACAGAAATAGCATACAAACGCATGTGGAACTTCGACCCAGCACCAAACAGACAAGTACCCACTCCGTCGTCTGAACAAAGCGGAATGTCTCTTGTGGATAATATCTGGAGCAAAAATGAATTGTTCAACCAGAGATCTGGGCTGTCCAGTCCCAATCCATTGTTGGGAGCAAACACGAGTGCATTTAACTCCAGTCTGTGGAATAACTCACCAGCGTCAAAATCGCCATCTCCTGTTTACTCCCAGAATTCGTTCACTCACAATTTGCCATACCCGCTCACAGAGCAAAACCTGTCAATGCTGACAAACAAACAGAACCCTCAAGTCATTGTTCACTACAACGTCAACGTCCAATATGACCAACTAGAACAGCTCCAGAAATTACACAACCTGAAAGAGGAGTCTAACAAATCTAATGAAATTAACCCGGAATTGTACAAAACGGAACTTTGCCAGCAGTACTCCTCGAAAGGGTCGTGTCCTTACGGATCGAAATGTCAATTCGCGCATGGTGAGAATGAATTAAAGTCTCCGAAAAGGCCAAGCAACTGGAAAACCAAGCCTTGTATTAATTGGTCCAAGTTTGGCAATTGCAGATACGGCAAACGATGTTGCTTCAGGCACGGAGACGAGTGACTTCTCGTTATTTATTATATATATATACTATTTATTGATGCTCCTGGCATTGGTAAGATCACACTTCATAATGAAACTTCATACTCAGCTGAACCTGTAACAAAACTTGAGCAGGAATGTACGATATCCGATTACACATATGCATTTTTTGGTTTTTAAACAGGAAGATAATGACTGCTAATCAGACCCAAAAAGGCGAAGAATGTATTTAGAGCGTTTTCTTTTAAGGCCACTTCCACTTATGTGAAGAGACGACTCGTGGAGATATAATTCAGAAAACAAAAGGTCCTACTACGCTTTGCTTGTATGGTGACAAAAACACTGCATGGAGCCCTTCGAATAGATCAGAATACAGACCTAAAAGAGCTTTACAGTGGTGCTGCAAGTGGAAGTAAATGATATAGACTACTTAGTGGTGGCAGTTGTAAAGCTGAGAAAATATTCGATTCAATGCAAGGCATGAAGACGTGAAATTGAAGTCCATTCGACAGACCTTTTCTGAAATCTATGCGGAAGATGAGCAAGCGTAATTTTCTTGATTCGATCAAATCTCCTATGAATTACTGATTAAATCACTGAGCTTCATCCTAGCTAGACGGTTTACAGTTGAATTTCAAAACCATTTTGTTCACTCTCTTGATCTTCAGCTCACCACCGTCGACTCCGGCCGATTATTTCTTGATTCGAATGAACGCTCCCCGCTAGAACATGAGCGGAAACCTAGCATACAGCCACGACAGATGTCAATGAGCACGATGATTGAAAAAAAAGTCATAGGAGAGTCCGCGAATTAAAGCCAATAATGCCGCGTGATTTCAACAAACCACCCAGGCGAGGGTACCTGGAAGTCTGTAAAGCTGTCGATCAAAATCATTACGGGAGGGTAGGAACCGTACCGATGGTTACTTTTATGTGCCTTTCCTCAGGTTCGAAAATGTCTCATTCGCTGGGAAAATTCCTTTTTCTCGAACACAGAACGAAACAAGAACAGACAGGGAAGATTGGTCGAGGAGACTCAAATGAGCTCAAAAAATATGGATTTCAGCTATGTCTCTTCACTATGAGGGAATCTCTGAGGAGGAAGCCCAATGCTTCAGCTATTCTCGATGTGAACCATATAGATAGCATATTCATACTGCAAGCCACATAATAACCTTACCGAAACTGTGTCGCGCAGGACAAAAATTAAACTTTTTCATTAATCTACATCAATTAAAACACCTGTTTGAAGGCCTGGTCCATATCCTCGATCAAGTCGTCGATGAATTCAGTTCCGACACTCACACGTATGAGATCCTTAGTAACACCGGAAGCAATCTTCTCCTCGTCGCTGAGCTGTTGGTGGGTAGTGAACCATGGGGCAATAACCAAACTCTTGGAGTCACCTACGTTGGCCAAGTTGGAGAAGATTTTAAGAGCGTCTGTGACCCTTGGGCCCGACTCCTTGAAAGGGTCATCTGTCTTTTCAGGAAGGTCCTTCACGCCAAATGAGAGAACACACCCGTACCCGTTGCCGTTGGTGTATTTCTTTGCATTTTCGTGGTACTCGTGGGAGGAGAGACCTGGATATGAAACCCAGGACACGTGCTCATTTTTTTCGAGCCACTGAGCGAGTTTCAAAGCGTTTGAAGCAGAGCGCTCAACACGGAGAGACAGAGTTTCCAGACCCTGGATCATGAGGAAAGCTCCGAATGGGTTCAGGCATGGACCCAAGTCACGCAGAAGTTCGGTACGCAGATGCCCGATAAAGGCAAGAGCGCCGAATGCCTCGTTGAAAACCATACCGTGGTAGCCCTCACTCGGCTTGGAGAATTGAGGGAATTTTTCAGGGTAGTCTGCCCATGGGAATTTTCCCGAGTCAACAACAATACCTCCTACAGTGTTTCCGTGGCCGTTGATCCACTTTGTAGCTGAGTGAACTACGATGTCGGCTCCGTGGTCGATGGGACGGACAATTACACCGCATGCACCAAAAGTGTTGTCTACAACAACTGGGATGCCCTTGGAGTGAGCGAAGGACACAATGGCCTCGAAGTCTGGAATGTTGTATTTCGGGTTTCCGATACTCTCGAGGTAGATCGCCTTGGTTTTGTCGTCGATCAGACGCTCAAATTCTGAGATGGAATCGCCCTTGGCAAAACGTGCCTCAATCCCGAGACGCTTGAAAGCAACTTTGAACTGGTTGTAGGTTCCTCCGTAAAGGAAACTGGTGGATAGGAAGTTGTCTCCAGCGTGGCACAGACCGGTAATAGCCAGCATCTGGGCGGCCTGGCCAGAGGAAACGGCTAAAGCAGCGGCACCGTTCTCCAAAGCAGCAACTCTCTTTTCAAAGACATCACAAGTAGGGTTCATGATACGGGAGTAAATAAATCCGGGTGTCTCCAGCCCAAACAGCTGGGCTCCATGCTGAGAGTCGTTAAAGACGTAAGAAGAGGTGGCATAAATAGGTGGAGCACGGGCGTTGTGTGGGCCCTCAACCTCTTGTCCAGCGTGAAGTTGCAAAGTATCGTAGTGAGATGGCATTTGGATGGAGATTTACCAGCGCGGATACCGGGCTTTATACATGCGATGGTGCGTGGTCACGTGTGTTGACGTTTGCCGGGATATCAGGGGAAAAGGCCCTTTAATGAACGATGAACGAGGGGTTTAAAGGGAGAAAGTGCCTGGAAACTAGTCAACGGTCTGCGACGCAGAATTGAAGCGCTTGAGAAAAAAATACCTTTTTCATTTGACGAGAAATTGACCTCTTTCGAAAAGAGTGAGGGTGTATGGATGGCATGTGCTAGGTGCTTCGTCGCCTATTGTGAAACTGGCGCCTGAGTTAATACCTCAAGGGCCGAATACAATCTGTTGGAGGTTTTTAATTGTTGTAAATATATGCCCTCAATTATCATTTTACAAGGAGAACAAATGATAGAAGGACATAGAATGTAGATTGTAAAAAAATTCTCACGAGGTATCTGATGAATCGAGGGTGGGTTTTACCTAGGCTACTGCTTATACCCAATTGGGAAAGGAAGTCATCATCTCTCTGAGTCGCTATCAATTCAAAATTCGATTGTCAGGTTTCGGGTGATATTGTTTCGACTCTGGAGCCGCCTTTAGCCAGAACTCGAATTCACGGGCTGGTTTCTTGATCTTCTTGGTGTTTCATTTGTAAAGTTCGCATAAGAATCGAACCAAGTGATAATTTTCAATGACAAATGCAGATGCTTGACACTGAGTATTTTTCTCGAGATGAAACACAAAATGCCCAAGATCCACAGCACAGGACCCGGTTCATAATACCTCCCGTCTGTTACTCGGTATAGTCTACAGATGCAATATTTTAGTTATATTCCTTTCATTCAGCAAGCGCCTATTCCGTTAACTACTACTGAGGTGTGTCTGAGACACAAGTCGCAGTTGAGTATGACCTCCGATGCTGTAGAAGCGCCTGCGCCCTGCACTCTGTTGAAGGTAACTTTACGGGTATTACCACTTCTCCATGCGTTTTGATTTCGGTCTATTTTGGTTGTCCTGCTCCATTCAAAGATTCTGGCAGGTCTTGAAACATTATGCCTTCGCTGAAATTTTGGATGGGAACAAGGCCTACATGTCATATTTGCTAGATTGCCAGGCTCGGTGATACTAACTGCAAGATGTGTTTCAGTATGAGCTCCTATTTTTTGCAAGCACACCTTCGATATATTACTACTCTCTTTACTCTTCAGGCGGGCAGCGCAAAAAAAAAATTACATAGAAAAAGGAAAAAGGCAAAAGGCAAATCCATAAAATCGTATGTAGACATAAGCTAAAAAGAGGTGATTTGCTGCGAATGAATATGACACTCTCCTTTTTCATCCACTGTCACAAATCGATCCCCTACCTTGTACTCGTTCGGCCCAACGCGCTCAGGTTGATAGACAACGTCCTCGGGTTTTCTGGATCTTATACCAGTTAATTTGCCACTGACGACAACAGCGACTCGCTTTGGTGTTATCCATATAAATATTCCATTTTATGCTCTTTTAGTGGAAATGGCGGCTTTATATACGTATTGATGACAGATATAGAATTACTAAATATTGCCTTATCTGGAAGGATTTATTAGGATTTGCAGTTTTAATAATTCGCCCGATTGCTGCCCTTCACCCATGGTAAAAGCAATAATGTTTTTTTGGAAACTTCTCACTGCCTCTGAACACTGAATAAGCAAACTTCTGGCTTCTTAGCTACAATCGCCGCGCAAGTGCAGGGATATTGACGTGTTTTCATATTCCTAGCTTTTAGCTACCTGAAATACAATGATCGTAAATCCTTCATGGATTATTTGCTTACGAGAAAAAAGACTTGCCGATATGCGTTTAAAAGCTAATTCAAGCATGCATGGTTTCTTTCGAGCGACATATACAGCAATACGACAAACATTTGGTGAGATTTGCCGAACCTGTAATTAACCATCTCTCTTCTTGAAGAGGGCTTAGAGTCCTCAGGCATCACAACAAATGTCCCTCACTTCATAAGGCCTACAGCGACGTCTCAGGATACAACATTCAGCAGGTAAAGTCTCGTACAGTTTTTTCTTTACAGAGAACCGCGGAAATCACTACTTGAAGGCCAAAAAAATACTCAACGGCGTAATCGGGATCTGTTAAAACAAATGCACCTATTGTTAACAAACCCAACAAAAGACCGCCAAAATTCAATGACAGATGATCCGTCAGATATTCCGAGGATGTAGGGATGCGGGGGACCCCGCATTATGCGCTATCCCCGCATATTTTCTCGCTCTGGATAAAAAAAGAAAGCAGGTACGGCTTGACGTATGGACAAACCCACTAGTGATAGACCGTTCAGGTGCCCGATTTGCCATCGGGCGTTTAATAGACTCGAACACCGAACCCGGCACATTAGAACCCACACCGGGGAGAAACCGCACGGATATCAATTTCCCGGATGCAGCAAAACCTTTGCAAGGTCAGACGAGCTCATAAGGCATTCCCGCACGCATACAAATGTTCTGCCAAAGAGAAGAGTCAAGTCTGCTAAAAGAGTTCAGTCCTTACCGTCCCTGGTGACTTATTTTAACACTTTCTCAATGCAAGGAATTGCCTCTTCAAAGCCGGCATCTCCTATTGCAACGCCGCTTGTGACGCCATGCGTCTCGCCCAAGCTACGGCCCGTAGCCGTTTCTTTGCCCCCGATTAAGTCCTTACAAATAATGCTGCCGGACGAGTTGGATCCAAAAGCGTATTAATACATATATGGCGGCAAGCCATCTGCTTCATGATGAACGCAAAATATTATATTTATCCTAAATGTCTCTTGACTCAATCGACCTATTCACAACCTCGAATTTAACCGACAGTCGACAAACCTGGCGATCAACAGAATGAACCCTTCCAGCTCAACCTTTTTAAAAGCGGGCTGGAAAATCAGCTCACAAACTTGGTACAACTGCGCGCTTTTACTCCATCTTTTGCAATCTTTTGAAGTTTCTCGCATCGCGCTTGGCCTGGTCTTTTGCCAGCCTCTCATTAGCCCAAAACCTCAATCTCTCGCCGTATTTTAAAACGAATATAGGGAATGGGATACCCAGAGCCAATGCTATAAATGCGCACATTGTGTTCCCCCACCCATATCCTAGCTTATCGTACATAAAGGGAGCGAATAAAGGGAAGGCAAAGCCAAAAAAAGACCGGAAAACTGCAGCTGCCGCCACCGACGATGCTGAGAAACGCGGATTCATGTCAATGAGATAGTTTTGTATCGTTTGGAACACAACCACTAGTGAGAATCCAAATATCCCGCATCCTATACTCGGCATGATCCAGTGCAAGTGCTTCTGAGCACTCCAGCCATACCATACGAGGCCCACGGGGATGCCTACTCCTGCGAATGTCAACAGCGGTAGCCTATACTCTGGTTTGGCAACTCCTCCATTCTTTGCCGTCAGTTTATAATAAACAAGATCTACCAATCGGGCCCATACGATGAGCCCCAATATGAAACCAACCCCCAGCGGTGCAAACATGAGGCCCGCTATGCCCCTGTTAAATCCATACACACCGCCCCACAGACTGGGAAAAGTACAGATCAGCAGATACATGAATCCGTAGGTGAAAGCCATAAAACTACCTAGACCAATAACCATCGGGTGGGTCATGAGAAGTGTAATGGGGCGCTTTATGTTTAAGGTAAAGCGGGAGAGCACAGTCTCTCCATCGGCGATATCGTAGATAGTCTTTAAATCGGGGTTGCCGCTTTCTTTGCGAAGCCTTTTCGCCTTTTGCTTCAAGAGTACCGGAGAATACGTTTCCCGGTAGAAAATGATACCGCAAACAGCTGCAGTGCCATTCAAGATACATAGGATCCAGAACACCCACCTCCAACCTAGATTCTCGACAATGAATCCAGACATGATAGGAGCCACTGTAGGGCCCAAAGTCGGGCCCAGTGAATAGAAGGCCATAGCAGTTCCTCTGGAATTATCGTCAAACAAGTCTCCCAGAACCCCGGCTCCTATAGAGAGAGGAGCGGCTCCTGAAAAACCCGCTAAAAATCGGAAAATGCACATTTGGGTTGTTGTCCTCGAGAGACCACAAGCCAGATTGAAGAAAAATAGCAAAACAATGGAGATGTCAAGCACGATCTTTCGGCCGTAGAGCTCAGAAAGCGGTGCCACCACTAAAGGGGCCAAAGCCCATGCAAGTATAAAGATCGAGACAATAAGTGAGGAGATAACCTGCTTTTGGACGCCGAAAGCCAGGGATATTTCCGTCATTGCGGGAGAAAGCATTGACGAGCTTACTGGGGAGACAAACGTGTATAAGGAGACAAGAGTGGTAGAGACCCATTTGCGGGTATTCGACCAGTTTCTCGGATACTGAGGATCATCTGGACCGTCCCACGTAATGAGTTCCGGGTCCATGCTAGCAAACTCCAGCCCGTGATCTTTGATGGGAAGAGGTTCATCCATCTCGTCGTGGATACCGGAAGACTCATCCACCTCTAGACGAATTGCTGCCCGTTCAGACAAGGTTCGCAAGATGGAGTTCCTCGTCTGCGTCCGGGCCATTTTTATCTCGCTTTCGTCCAGCTCTCCATAAATGTCCTGTACCGAATATGCTTGGGAAGGGGATCGGTGCAAACTCGTATGGGTGGATGCATCGGTAAAGGGCTTATCATGCCTTACATATGCCTGGGGCCCCCAATTGCTATCCGAAGAGTCGGAATTGTATTCAGTTGCCATTGTGAGTGTTTAGAAGAAGGTGGAGAATTGACTCATGACGAATGCGGTGCAATGATGGCACGGCGTCCGACCCATCGGCACTTTCCTAATGGGGTAGTCAGAACCCTCCTACGCGATCGTTATCTAAATCCGTCAGTTTGAGCCTTCTCAAGTGATATGTGGATCTCTGCATTCTGTATGACTCGATGAAATTCTCCACCGACAGGTCGGTTTGTTTTGTCGAGCAGAAGCTTCGTCTGAGAGCCTTTGTCAAGGAATCCAGCTCCTCAACTATGGATTCTAGCTTTCGCTTATAGTATTCCGGCTGAAACTTGCAAAACTTGTCGTAAATCTGTATTTGCAGCACTTCCCATTCCTTCAGAAGGGTTTCAAGTTTCGAAAATGTCTCAAACAGGTCCTCGGCTCTCGGGCTAAGGGTTTGAAAAGCTTTTTCGAGTGAGTGCAATTGTCCAGTAAGATCATAGAGGTTGCTGTCTAGCTGAGCGAAAAGCCTTTCAAAGTTACTCTGGCTTGCGACGTAGCTTCTCAGCAACTCTACATCACGTGAGAATTGTTCAATCTTTCTAGTTGGCAGAAGCTCCAATACATCAGGCGAGCTTATTCCAGCTTCAACGTATTTGCTCAACTCATCTCGTGGCTGAGGTTTGTAGGGAAGCGGTGGAGTCATCATGAGGTGTTCGGATGTAGGCGTTAGCTCAAGATTGTCAAAAAAAAAAAAAAAAAAAAAAAAAAAAGGACGAATTTGTTCAAACATACAGTTGATGCTGGATAGTTTTAATGCTAGAAGTTATAATCTCCTCCTGAATATCTTTGCTTGGATAAATGTGCTGTTCGACTATCGTTGAGCGCATTTGGTGCCGGTTATCTCATGATCTGTTATTACGTTGATCCATACTGGCATTCCTTCATCAAGGGCATTTCATATGTTTGAGAAAACTTTGGAATGTGAGCCTTTTTACCTTTTTCACTGGATCACCTAAATCAAGCATTCCTATGATAAGGTCGCCTGCGGTAGTGTTGATAAAGTTGGCAGATATGTTAATATGGGGGCATAGACTAACTTCATATACTGCACACGAATAGAAGATCTGCGTAGGCATCACAACAAGTAACTGATTACAACGGTTTTTTAGTTTGTCTGTTGCGTTTACAGAAGAATCCTAGGATAGTGTGCATTTGTTAACCAGAAGGTAACAACATACTTACACCATATGTCAGTCATCAGAATCGCTTCAAAAAAACCTGCTACAGCATCGCTGATTTTCCTTCATGGGCTTGGTGACTCAGGTCAGGGATGGTCGTTTCTTGGAGACTTTCTCCACCAAATGGAGGACTTCAAAAATCTGAGATTGGTGCTGCCGAACGCGCCAGATACCCCTGTCACAATTGTAAGTACAAGCGATGCAGCTTTCTAACCGATTAGAACGGCGGAATGAAGATGCCCTCTTGGTTTGATATTTATGAGCTCGGAAACATTCACGGTCCCCAGGATAAGGATGGGTTTTTAAAGTCGTGCACAGTGATCCAAAGTCTTGTGGATGAGGAAATCTCCAAAGGAATCGCACCAGACAAGATAATCGTAGGGGGGTTCTCTCAGGGTGGAGCTTTGGCATTGGGTTCCGCTGCCTTATTGGATAAAAAAATCGGTGGAATTATGGCGCTTTCAGGGTTTTGCACTATTCCACAGATTCTCAAGGAAAGTATGAAGGAGAACAACAAGAATACAGCTATTTTCCATGGCCATGGAACAGCGGATCCCGTGGTACCCTACGAAATGGGAGTGATGTGCGCCGACTTCTATAGAAGTCAAGGCTTCTCTTCTTACGATATGAAATCGTACCCTGGAATGGCTCATTCCACATGCAATGAGGAGCTAATAGATATAGTTGAGTTTCTGAGGAAGGTGTACTAAAACGAGTTATCAGAACGCACGTCAAAAGCTAGAAGTTAAGAAAATGCAACTAGAAGCGTACAATGAGGATGATGATTGTTTCCAGTAATCCTCGGTTGTTTGCGGCGATCAGTAGTTTAGCGAGCTGTGAAAATGAAGCTTGAAAGTATGGCAGACAATATTATTCGATAATTTTTTTTTTTTTTTTTCATTATTGTCTTCGCCGTTGACTCACTGCAAACACAGAGCAGCGCAAGAGGAAAAAAAGCATTTAATTTATCTATTTTAGCGGAAGAAGGAGGGTGAGTCTCGGATCTTATTCGCATCACGCACCGGAGTACACCTTCCCTCAGGAGGACATGAAATCATCTCATCTCGCTTTTCTGTAGCATTAGTTTGGGAACTATAAATAGCTGATCTTTACTCCTTTGCTTTTTATTCAAACAGGAAACATTGAATCGTTCAAGACGTCTCTGACCTTCACGAGGGGACACCCATACACCACACACCATGTCGCTCAAACGAATCTTGGGAAGCTCCCAACTCAGTGCCAAGGAGAAGCGTTACGTTTCCAATGTGGAAAAGGCATTGCAGCATTTTGACACAGTAGAGGAATGGGCTGATTATATATCATTTCTCTCCAAGCTTTCCAAGGCGCTGTCGTCCAAGCCAGACGAGCAGGAATGGATTCCACACGAAGCAAAAGTGGCTGAATTCTTATCGCAGTGCCTGGTTCCAAAACTACCTTCTGGGGTCCATAGAAAGGCACTGGAGGTGTATCAACAAATCTTCTCTTCAATCAACATCAACGAACGGATTTTCATTTGGCTACCGGGAATTCTACCCTTGATGTCGTTTGCATCCATCAGCGTGAAACCTCAGCTTTTCGAATTTTACAACACACATATAGTCAGTTTATCTTGTACAAGTTTGCGTACGTCTGTCAAGCCGCTCCTTTTGAGCATCTTGCCTGGTCTGGATGACGAAACGTCCGAGTTTTGCGATGACTCGATAAATCTGCTAGAAAAGCTCAGAACCAATCTAAACGACGAACAGCTTTTCCGGCAAGCTGTTTTTCTGTGTGTCATAACCTGTAACGACCGTCGCATGGGCGCTCTCAACTGGATGCTCAAGAAACTGCCTTCATTCAACGACAACTACTCCTTGCTGGTCAAGGCGGTGTGCTGTGGACTTCAGGATAGCAACTTGCTTGTGCAGCGTGGTTTTTTCGATCTTTTATCTACGAAAATCCCGTGTCAGGATGTACCTGAGAAGGAAAGGGAAACACTTCTGTACAGTGCAGCTTCGTGTGTTCTTAGGAGGGACATGTCGCTTAACAGAAGACTTTGGGTATGGCTTTTAGGCCCGCAAAACGAGGCTTCGTACTTTTCTGAAAATGCGCTGAAACCGCTCTCTTCGTGCATGTTCAAACTTCTACGCGGAGAGTACAACTCCCTTCCTCGAAATGAGCAGATTATCCGGTGCGTTAAAATTGCCAACGCATGTCTAGATAGATGGGAAGTGGGTCAGTATGTAGTGTTGGAAATCTTCATCCCCATAGTTGAAGCTGCCCACTCTGTTAATTGCGACGACGTGAACCACACTGTGGGATCGTTCATCAACAGCGTCGATGCCTATACGATCTGGGGATCGATGATGAACGTGTTGAAGGTGGGCAATGTCGCACTCTTCTCGTTTTTCATGGATACTTTTTATCTCGAGGACGAGGAGATGGCTCCTCATCTGCAAATGATGCTCTTCGTCTTGCTAGATATACCGGGCACAGAAGCGTTGTGTGACAAAATCGCAGACCTAATACCGCCTCGTTGCTTGGATGGGGACACCGAAGAAATTGATGTAGACGCTCTCTACAGAGATAAGCTGCCACTTGTTCCAATTCCACGAGTGTTAATCGCAAAGACGAAAAATTTGGCTCTCTTAGCCAAGCTGCTAGACAAGTCGTCCGTTCCTTGGGATCCCAGACCAATAATCGAATCGCTCCCTTCTATAACCGATTACTCAGCTCTTTCCAATCTCTATCTGCACATTTTCAAGAATTGTCGGATAGAATACAAGATGAAAGCCACCAAGTCAGTGGTGGAGAACCTGTGGAACATGCTGATTAAGTCGTTTTGGCTTCGCGACGACATTGCAGAAATGTTTGGTAAACTCGAATTAGCCGTGGAAACTCATCATATAGAAGCCGGTCTCTCTCATCTGGTTCTCGCTCACCCTGACGACCAACAGATCGTTGCAGGTTTTGGCGCTCTTTGGAACACAAATAACAGAGACATGCTGCGCAAGCCACTGTTTCTTCTTCTCGACAATCCAGACAGAATCTGTTTTTTTGAGTGGGTGAAACAGGTTTTAGGCTCACCTGATGGTTCAGCGCTCGTGCAAATGATTTTGTCTCCGATGGCTTCTCCGCTTGACGATTCAGCTTTGCAGTATTATATGGAAACATTCACGAGACTCTTCACAATTGATCCCTTGAATGTGAAAGCAGCTCTCAAAAATGATCCGAGCTCCATCGTAGACCCCTTGAACACCTTTTTCACAGGAGCCTCGATCAATCAGACGTGCTTTGCTCGTTGCTTAAAAGTACTAGAACTTGTGGCTGATGAATCCACAAGCGAGCACTTTCTGCTCATCCTAAGCGGGAAAGTCTCCTCGTCACCACCTGTGACCGCACTATGTCTCTCCACAATGTGTCATCTTCTCGAAAGGGCTCCCAATTTCGATACAAAGACACTCAGCGATCTCATTGTGCAGGGAGTTTCAGCATGCAATGAGCTAAGCGTTTTGTGTAAATGGCTCTCCATGATGTTGAAGATATTCACCAAAGACTCTATTTTCCTTTGTCTGGGATCATTCACAAAGTGCGTTCTGGAGAAAGCACGCTTTTTCTTTGATCAACTTTCATTGCCTGAACCAGTCACTGATTCGGACCAGTGTCTTGTTAAGCTCTTGGACTGCTTGGAAAGTATTGTAATAACTGCGGCCAATTATTTGACTGCATCAATTCGGTCCAAAAACCACGAAACCACCTCAGACCAGTCGTTTTTCGGAAACATGATTCAGGGAGTTTTCCAAGTAGAAACCCAACAAGATCGAGATGAACAGGAAGTTGCTAAAGCATCATTGCTGCAATGTTTCAAAGAAAGCTGTCTTCTGAGTTTCCAGGTCTGGAGCTGGAGCGATTCCAAAACTAAGATCATCGCCAACAATCAAAGCAAAACGCTGGTGCATGTGGCTACTAGACTGAAGTTTTGCACGAAAAGGCTTCTAGAAAGCGTGTATTCGCGAGAGCCGCTAATTGTGATAGATGTCGTGGCGTTGAGCTCCGAACAGCGGTCTTTCAAGTTTCTCCACATTTTGGAGAAGAACAACCCTACTGATACCATAAAACTGCTTTTGCGAAAAACTCATCCAGCATTTGTCAACAGCTATTTGAGAAGTTTGAGCAGTGATACCATAGAGGACATATACCCCGAAATGGTGGGATACTGGCGAGACGTCAATCAAAAGTCTTTTTATGATGAAATCCTCACGGGATATGTTATCGTGTACGAGAAGAAGCGATTCACCAACAGAAAACTCGAAAAAGAGGTTGCTGACCTGTTTGTCAAAATGGTAAACTCTTGCATAAGCCTTGAGCAAGTCAACACGCTGGAGTCTATTCTTCCGCAGGTTCATCTTTTGGTAGAAGGAGAAAAGCTCACGGCGATTCTTAATAATGTGGTTGCTCACTGCCTTTCCCCCCACTGGCCTGACAAAGAAGTGATTTCGTTAGCCAATTGTGTTGGCTCTATTGTGAATGAAAGAGAACTGAGTGTCAAGGCTTGGAAATCTTTCATAGAGGGCATTTTAAACGACGGGCTTTTTTTCCAGCAATTTTCGCAGGAGAACCTCAACCTGGTCAAGTGCTACTTTCAGTTAGAAAAATCTGCCAAAATCACAGACTTTCTAACGAAACTTACAACCGCGGGAGGATCCATTTTTAGCTGGACAGACACAGAAGCAGCCAACCTCTTATACAAGAAGATCTGTCTTCTTCTGGTTGTGTCTCCTAAGAACACTTTTCTCAATCAGCTGAGCGAATTATTCACAAAGGTGACTGAGTGTTTGGAAACAGCAAAACCAGCGCACCTGCTGTTGCTGAGATGTATGATTTTCTCCTTCGATGAGCAACATCTAAACAATTTGGGCAACTTTTGGATCCTGGTTTACAACCATCTTCGTAAACACCTTTTTCTCTTCCACCAAATCTTGACCACTCAGCAGGATGTTGCAGACCACTCTTTCATTTTGGGTATTTGCAAACTCCTCGACACTTTAATTGTACTGAAGCCTGTTGATTTTCAAATGTGCGAGTGGCTGTTCATCACCGAATGCCGAGACGCCAACGAAAAAAGTCTGAGTGCTCTTGTGGACCAAATTTCGGAATTGCGCGATTTTGGAGAAAGTGTGGATGATGCTCGGTGCACTGAAATCAGGTTTCGTAGCACCAACACGTCGTGCGTCGTCAAAAGAATACCTCTCTTGATTGATTTCCACTCCTTGGAAAGTCTTCAATCTCTCAAGGTTTGGTTCGACTGCTTGTCTTTGTACAACTATGAGGTTCTCAGCATGTACTGTGTGGAGATCTATGGAGTGGAGGCTTCGCAGGGGATCGATTTCGAGAGAATCGGAAGAGATAACGTGATGGATCTGTATGTCGAAACGGGAGTCCTTGAGGATGCGGAAAAGTCTTAGACTGGAAGCTGAGGATTAACTTTAATGTAAGGGATGCTGGAGCGAAGTATGATTTAAGTGATACAACGAAGATATATGCTGCTGGCTCGCTCTCCCAAATGCAAGTGCGAATGACCTTGCCTTTAACGGGTGGCTTTACTACTGCATGCTATCACTTTGATGAAGCATGGTGAACGTTGGTGAAGGAAGCTCAGCCGGCAATCGTAGAGGGGAACTGCTTAGAGTGAGAGCGTTGACTTATACCAGCACAGTGCCAGCCGACAGCTAACCACCTAATTTTATTACAATTCACGCTGCCTACATCTAGAAGACTTCGTGCGTAAGATATCAAGCTGAACAAGCACATCAGTTCCCAAACTGTTAGCAGTCTGGATTTCAGCAGATTATACCTCGAAGGATCTATGTACCCAGGCGAATCATCATCTGGAGAACTCTTCAAACCAACTATACTCTTCAAATCGCAATCATTTCATTCAAAGAATTTGTTCCCCAGAAGACACTTGAGCACTTGAATTCAGTGTGACACAGGCAATGACGTTACGGCAGGTCGATAAGAAGCTACATATCTACTTGAAACCGTTCCATGATCCAGTGTTTGATCGTACATTTCCTCATAAACAGCTCAGTCTCACCAGTCAAGTGCCTTACTCGATAGCGAACAAGCGTGGTTTTAAGGTATCTGCTGGCTGGGATATACAAGGACGACCTAGGCTGAGTAAGGATGAAAATGCTTGTTCATGCCACTTCCCCTTCTATATTTTCTTTATCAATGTTCAGATTTAGAATTCATTCTATCATCGAACTGTGAAGTAAAGCGAAAATATATATATTTTTTCCTAAAAACTCAGGAAAAGTAGGGCCTAAGACTGGTCCTTGTTCAGATAGTTGGTCATATAGCGTTTGCCTCCTGCTTCGTCGAGCGGATCTTTAGGTTCAAACTCTTGATTGGAGTCTTCTTTCAGCACGACGGGATGTTTTGGTTCGTTTAATGGACAAGCCATTCCCCTTACTTCCTTCCGACTCCCGTGCATTTCATCTGGCATTTCACTGGAGCCCGGATCAAGTGCCTCCTCGACCAAAGATGAGTATTTTACGTTCCTATTGTCATTGGCACTAATAACGTTATCATTCGAGAAAGATAATTCCTCAAATTCAGAGGGCGTTTTGGAACGATCAGTTGCACAATCCATTGCCTTCCTTAATTACCTTTGGAGACTTATATGGCTTTTCTGAGTTGCTCTTTAGTCACCGCTGTTGCATAACCCTGCGTATTCATCTGCATTAGAGTCACATGATCGCCGCATAACCGAAATGTTATTAATTCAGTTTTCGTGCAGGGAAATAAAAAAAATCATATTAATCAGTTTATTTACTAATCACGTAGAGCTGGTGGTGTAGGAAGTCAAAAGCACAATTAGAACTTCAAGAGGTCTCATGTTTTTTTCTGCGAAAACCTTCCAGTCTCTTGCTGCCTTTTCACAGGTCCTCTTAGACCAAGTTTAATTTCTCAAGGAAAACTTTGGGCGTGAGGGAACACTCGACACACATATTGCGTGGAAGGGAATAAGTGATGTATTTCCAGATTCACTTTCTTTTATAAATTCTCCAATCTCTTTTTGATCCTGTAAAAGAAAAAAGTCTCGATAAGCTGAAGTCAACAAGATTCATAATCTCCCTAGAAATGAAGTACTTTGATACGGCCTTTATTATAATATGATCATCAGGTGAGCCCCTCAAGCTACTCGCCAACCGTTTCCAGATGTACTCGAAAAATCATTTATATTTTCATCTAATAAGTTCCCGCACCTACATATTTCTGCTGTTCAGGTTGTTGAAATTGTCCGACAAGTCCGGCTTTTGGTCGTCTCCCTCGAGGGGTTTTCTCATTTCGTGCTCCTTCTGGAAGTGGTGCTTTACATCAAGAGGGTTCTTGGGGTCGTGCCTGCCGAATGACCCCGAGACTCCTGAATGAGAAGACTCACGACGATGAGTCTGAGAAGAGGCAGAATGTGATGAGGACTGATGGTTTTTATCAGACGTAGATAAGGAACCGAGTGACTCAGTCACTCCCTCCACTTGACTGCCAGAAGAAGACTCGTTCGAAACAGATGAAGGCTTTTTCCACGAATCCGACTTTTCAGATGCATCCCCGTGACGGAAAGTACCTTGACCTGGAGATGAGGTGGATTGGGCACCGGATGATCCAGCCAGTCCAGTGGCGCCGGCCAAACCACTCACACCACTGTGCAGGGCGGAAGACTTGTGGGAATGCGCAGTGGTGGCATCACTTGCGTTAATTCGGCCACCAGCACGATCAGTTTCATTGCTGTGAGTGCGTGGGTTGAATGACTCCTTCACCCCCTCGGGTGCAGTGGAAGAAGACAAATCTGGCTTACCCGAACCGCTCATTGTACTTGTTTCAGAATGATGAGAAGTTGACCCATGGTGATGATGGTTTGACCCAGTTCCAACACTGCTGATTCCGCTGTGATTGAAATCGCGGGCATGTGTTGAGGGATGGGAGTCTTTTCCGAAAGATCTGCCTTCACGACTGACTTCACCTGACTGCTGAGAACTCACAGGGGGAGTTTTACTTGAGAAACCACCAGCCTTGCCTTGGTCAGATCCGAATTCGTTGGACGATAGCGGGTTGGTGGTCTCCTTCATACCTCCAACTGCTCCGTAGCGTGAATCATGCGGGTAGGCTGACGACTTAGATTCATCGCCCAATGCACCAACTTCTGGAACGGAAGTGTCTGTAGCCGATCGACGAACATTTTCGCCTGGACGTTCGGAAGCTGTTCTTATCGCCCCAGCAACTTTAGAATGATGTGAATCAGATGAGTGCGTAGAGTGAGTTTGAAGAGGCTCTTTTACGTCCGCTGGCGTAGTCTTCAAAAGGTGAGAACCGGAATGGCTAGCTGAATGTGAGTGAGGGTCAACAGCCTCTTTCATTCCACTCACTCCACCGTAGCGAGAATCAAATCCTTGGACTGATGACTTTTGCTCATCATCAAATGATCCTGCTTCACGGTGAGAGGTTCCGTGATGAGAGTGAGACGAAGTTCCATGGGAAGATGGTGTGACAGCTTCATCAACAAGCGACGAGTAGTGAACGTTTTGATTATCGTTAGGGCTGATGGTGTTTCCTTTCGAATGATCTGGTGCCTCGTAGTCGGTAGCCTTTTTATAATGATGAGTAGTTTCTTGATCCATTCTTGTTTTAGCTTCAACCATACTTTTGTTTTAGCCAAATGCGACTTTGACCTCATTTATATTAATGAGTCTAGGTTGCTCTCCTGTCATCCAAAGTGCATGCATGGCATGGGCAGTGCTCGTATGTGGATTCGAAGGGGCATCAGCAAGCAAGTTCCATGCATGCACCCACCCACATACCTGCAAGGGAAGCTGTGAGCACCCGGTTCTACCTACCTTTTCAAAAACGTAGCATAAGTTGAATCTGGTACCTTTGAGCACTATGTAGCTTCTTTAAGCCATCCTCGGCTTCTCGCAGGGGTATAATCTACGGTAGCTGTTTTCACGCAGATGTACCCCTTGCATACAGCAACTCTAATCCGGGGCTGCATGCATTGTGAGCATCTTTACACATATCGGAATGAAACTCGGGTATTGTTACCTCTTTAGTCTTTTAGGGTCGCATCAATAGTTATGTTGAGGAGTGAGGTCATGGTGTTATTTGACGAACCGAGCAAGTGTAGGCTCATACTGCAGTGTCACAATTCTCATACCCGGAGCAGGAACGATTTGATGTAGGTGGTGTAAGGATAACAGCATTTGGGTTCACGATAACCTCCAATTCAGTTCGACAAGGATGTTGCCGTAATGATCTAAGGCCGCTTGTCGATAGATTTTGTAATGCAGCTTAATCCACTGATGTTGTTTCAGCGTCCTCTGTCATTCGTCCACGATTGTTGACTCCTGATCTTTAAACAGCTGAAATGAATTTCTTCTGCAGGTTCAGCTTTATGAAAAATTCACCATAGTACGGAAAAGAGGACGCAAAGGTCCTCGTTCGAGCTGTGCCCCATCCTGGAGTAGTTTTCATCTTGAAGAATTTGGACCCATCTCTTTTGACGGAATGAAGACGAGGATGCAAGGTGAGAGGGAAACCAGTCAGCCCAAATGCCTCCTTTTTTTAAGCATTCACCGCTTCAAGTATATGACCGTGAGATAAAACCCAAGTCTGTCTTACCTAATTTTCGCGACACCAAGAAGTTGATAATGCTAATGCTTACTCAGGTTTAAGGCTGTTCCATGACATACAGCTGCTCACATTAGCAAGTAGCATTGCGATTCATCCCTAGTCGCACTGTTAAATTGTTTGTCTAACTCACAGTCTTGTGGTTTCGGCAATTTCGCCGTGTGCTGAAAGTGCTCTGTCCGATGCCTCTGAATCGCATCTTGTTCAACGAAAAGTTACAGATGCAACTAGTTATATTTATCGCCATTTCTCAGAAATCGACCTCCAATGACCAGACGGACCTGACAAGAGTGGATTTCAGTGAGTGAAAAGCCAATCTTTACCGACATTGTCAGGTTCTGGTGGTTACCCTACCTTCTGTAGACTATATAAGGGCTGTATCCCACTCAATACACCTCATCTAGGCTATGCCTAGGTCACCTGATCTGATATTGTAGGCCACAACCCTTACAGACATCAAATAATTTATGAATTTAACTTGTCAGTTGCGCCCAATGAACAATCTTCTGAACTTGTGAAGAGTATTACGCTAGTTGTGGCTTCCAGTTGAACTGTTGAGTGCTCCAACACTGTTAAAAAAGTCGGGTTTCTCTCAGCTTTTGTGTACTTTACATAGATGTGAAGATTTTGGAAAAGCGATGAAACAAGTTCACTGGGGCATCCCTTTCGTCCGTTTTCGATGTGGCTGTGGCAAAAATTTCATTGATGATTTCAAGTCCTTCCAGATAGTGGTATCGAAGAACGCTT